>WAAE01007047.1:0-30658 GCA_013400495.1 Nicator chloris
AACAAACAAACACACACACATACGTTTCGAAAGAAGTGAGTTAAGTACCAAAATCGAATCACACATGTTTTTAAAACAAAGAAAATTATAAAGCTCGTCTTTTCTTGAAAAGTGTTTTTGGACAGAAAATGGAGCTTTTAATTCTGGCTGCAGGCTGATGACTGTTTTGGGTTGTGATAATCCTTCTCTGGGATCCACTGTTCGTTCCTGCATTTGTGTTTGTTTAACTGATCCCACAGGACTGGGTCTGTAGTACTTATCCTTTGGCTAGTTGATGCAATTGTCCATTCATCTGCCATTGGTCTTCCTTGAGACTTGCACTAATTCCCTCATCAGAATTTGGAACGATTCCCTCCATCCCCATCACCGGCAATGATTTGTTTTCTAGGTTTTCACTGAATTTTATGTTTTGGATGGGTCTGCCTTTTGCCATGTGTGTGTGCAGATTGGGTAGGTACTGCCTTCTTTCCCAGCCGCCTCTTCCATGCTGTCTTCTTGGGAACACACAACCTGATTTATTTTCATTCATTTGCTTTTCTTATCCAGGTTTGTTTTCTTTGAGAGCTTCAAGCCTCACTAAGACTCTTCTCATTTCTCATCACACAGACCGATTTCAGAATCAGTGGTGATTCTGAAAGGAGAATTTCAGTGGTGTTGAGATGCCACAGAGAGCCATGGTAAGTTGCACAGGAGAGGTGCCTGCCCCTTCCTGTTGAGACTTCCATGTTGTCTCTTGCCAAGTGGAGTCAAGCCTCCACCTCTGCAGCTCATACCACAGTGAGGCATCGTCTTCTGGAAGCCCTGTGAAAGCTTTTCACCATCATTAGCAGAGGGCCAGGATAATAAGCTTTCTCTGCAGTGCCCACTCAAGTGGGCAGATGGCTGCGAGGCACAGCGCTGTGACAGAGGCATTACACTCAGCTATGCAGTCCCTGTTTCCACATCTAGATTGTTGAGTCATCTTGCACTGGTGAAACAATTCCTGCCTTTATCAGCAAACTCTGTCCCTCCTGGCTCAACCCCTTTACAGCCAAGAACAAAGATCACTGCTAGCAAGTGGTTCTTCCTGATCCCAAAATGTACCTTCCACTCTTCACCTTTTTTTTGAAACACTTTATCTGTTAGATTGTGGCTGAGAGAAGACAGCACCTGTGAATACCTGGTCTGTCTTTCATCATGTACTACATACAAAAAGACATGAAGAGTTTGTACAAGGAATTTTAAGGGGTAGTCCAGTGTTTTCCACAGGGAATGAATTGTGAATTATTCTGGTAATGTTTTGTTCAGAGCCTCCAGGACTTTAAGAGCTAAAGGAAAGTTAGAGCATGTGTAAAGTTGTCCATTCTCATTCAGCTGAAGTTCTGGAGTTTGGTACTTGGCAGAGAATATATGAAGGATAATTTTCATGGGACCTCAGCAGGTCAAATTTTATGCAGGAGCAGTGTGAACAATATATTATTTTCTAAATCCATTTTCTATGTACTTGGTAAGACATGTTACGTTTGTTTTGTGATTTCTCTGTTAAGAAGCATTTGGAAAAAAACCAGTACCGCCTCAAATAGAATATTTGATTCCTACAAAAAAGTCAATGGAAGAATGGTGTTTTGTTTGCTTGTCCACAGCTTGTTTTCTGAAACTCAGTAGTCTCAGCTGACTCCTCCTAGATGAGATTTGCTATAAGCTGGAGACTACAATATTTTATGGACAGTCAGGGAAGATTTTGGCAAATTAGAGTACCTTAGTAAACATAATTTTACTGTCTACTGCTTATTATAGTATGTACCACAACATTTAGTGTGCCTTAATGCTGATGTGTCTCTCAGTACTATCTGATATTTAAACTTTGTTTACTTCTTATGCAATCTAATTTATGTTGTAGCAAAACGTCTTTCAGTGCTGGTACCCAAAACTTGACAGTTTGAGAGATGTAGCCCAGTAATTTCCAAATGAAATTTAACAAATCTTGTCTGAATCAAGACTGAATCGCAGAATCAACACAGCTAAAATGGCCAGGAAGAGAGCATCTTCACGATGTGTGAAGTACAAGTGTACCACTTGTTCAGGGAGACAATTCTGGAAACTAAAGGAAGAAAATAATTACAAGTTACGGATCATTCAGTGTACTCTGCTCAAAGCCCTGCCCAGGTGTTTGTGTTCATGCTCTGTCGTGAAGGATTCTGTTGTAAAAAGGAAAGTATTTTCTTTTTGAAAATAAAATTTTGACAGTCTGGAAGATGAGATTTCTTAGTCTCCCTCCAGTTCAGTCTCCTGTGTTTGTGTGCCAAGTATCTTAGACAGCATTTGGTAGGTGTGGATAAGAGATTGAGTTGAGCTTGAATTCATAATAAGTTTGAATCTGAAAATAGATCTTTGAAGGGAATTGACTTTCTTTTCTAATCCAGAAATATGCCAAGGAGGAGTTGCTGGAAATTGTCAATGATTGCAGCAATAAAATAAGAGAAGATGAAACTCTAAATCTATAATAGAAAATGTTCTTCTAAGTAGTCAAATCTTTGAGAAAGAACGGTTCTAGTGTGGTACACAGTATGTGACCAGTCTTTACATCTCTAGCTCTCCTGCTCTCTTGAGCAAAGTGTGCCACAGTTCCTTACCTCTACAATTTAGTGCAGTCTTGTGAAGAACAGGTTACCTTCTCAAAGTCTGACACACCAGGTCCTCTCCCGATTCCCAGGCTCAATCTGGTGAGTTTGTCTATGGCCTTGTCCGTGGAGAAACTACATGTGTGAGATCCACATGTCAACAAGTGCCTTGTAGAACAGGGCTCAAGCTGCAAAGGTCTAGCTTCTGGTTTGGGACTTCAGTATGGGACAGAAATACAAATATATGTAATTCAACAATTTGGAGTACCTTGGTAAACAGAGGTACATAATCCGTTGCTTGGTCTATATGAATATATTAAAACATTTCTCCTAAGGAAGATAACCCCATTCTGTTGTTAAGGAGGAGCACCTCTTTAAGCAGAAAAATGCATTTTTCAGAATAAAGAAAGGTAGGCGGGAAAAAAGGAAGTATTCTCTGAGTTTTGCTGCATAAAAAAGAAATTAAAAAACAGGTTCTGCAACCATAGAAAAGTACAAAACTTGCCCTTGCTTCCACCAAATCTTCAACTTATCAGAGATTAAAGTCTATGTCACTGCTGAGTACTCTGTCCTTGAATATTTTTTGCCCTCAGGCCAGTCCGACCTGTTCCCAAGAATGGCACAGGCATCTTCAGGGGGTCGGGGAGCTGTGCTCATACATAAATAAGCTGATCTTTCTGATGTGAATCTCACAGCTACTATTGATTTCCTTTTATCTGAAAATACACTGGAGTGGAAAAATGAAAACTTTTTCTTTTGGATTTGTTCTTCATTCGACTTTTATTATGTGTGAAGACACAGTTTCTATTTCAAAGGCATTATAAGAGAATTTTTATTTAACCCAGCAGTATATGGACTGCAAAACCTTTCCTTTATCTCCCTTCTGAAGATTTCTGATGTCAAATTTGAGGCAGTGAATAAAAAAAAAATGTAGATGTGTTGATTTATTCAAAATCTTTCTCATCTAATGATGCATTTCTGGGTTTTTAAACTCTGGATTTAACACAGTAGTTCAAAGAAGTGTTCTGGATAAAAGTTCCCTGACAGGAATATAAATAGGAATCTGTAAAACCCGTCCTTCCTTAGCTGGCGAAGCATAAGCATTCATAGCTGAGGTCTCATGCCTATGGAGCCCTAAGTCCTCAGGTTTTCCCATGTGAGCTCTTACAAACTTTCAAGGGTATCCTGTGGACCACAGAATCCACAGCCATAGAGAGAGATGGAGGTGATAGAGCACCTCAGACCTCAGTGTTTTTTTATGGTGGTGTCATTACTGGAGCCAGACAGTGTATGAATCGCTGCAGCTTAGCAAACTTTCTATTCAGGTAATTGCATACTGTGAAAAGTATATTAATTATGTCAATTTCCTTTTTATACTCCTGCTAGTGGTCTCAGATTGATTGACTAGGTATAGGAGAACTAAAAAGTGACCAGTAAAAGGTTGACCTGTTGAGTTACCAGTTCACATTTGAAACATGCTAAGTGATATACCTTGTATTGAAGCAGGATTTAGAAGCAACTGTGAGCAGATTTCTTATCTCAGACCACCTTGGGAATGAAATGTGTCAGATTTCAGCCCAAATAGATTGGAGACATTTAAAAATTCCAGTGAAATCAGCATGTGGTACTAGTAATTGAAATATGACATTGCCCAATCCCAAGTCCCGTGATTAAATGCAAAGCAATTTGAATAACACAAACTAACCAAATAACTCAAATTAACCAAATAACTCAAATTAACCAGTACAGCAGGAGGGCTAGACTGTATGAACTCTTGCATTCACCTGTAACCATACTCTTAAGGACTGTGAAAGGTTTAGTAGCCTCTTGTGTTATTTGTGCTGAAGATAAATTTCCATAAATAGGATGCTTGCTAACAAGTAGGTAACTACTGGAAAGTAATGCAGTGCCAAGGTCAGATTTGCAATTGTAGTTACTCAGTCCTTTGAGGGCTTTAAATCTTCCCAAGCCTGGTAAACCTGGGTTAAAAAAGTTATAATCCATGCTGAGGAAGGAAGGTCCATAAGCATGAAGTGTGAGCACAGCTGATTTGTTTATAGAAGATGCTGTGGGGCATTTTTTGAGCTGCCACACTCAGCAAATGTGTGAAATCTTGCAGGAGGGCGATAACAGGCTCAAATACAACTACCTCAGTAGAACTGACTGGGCACAGTAGTGGATATGAAAATTTACTCAATCTATGCAAATATCAAATCAAATCCTACAGCAATGTCTATCTACTGTTTAAGTTGGCAGGAGTTCCATCTCTCATGAGGACCCAAACTGCTACCAGGGAGAAGCTCAAGGTTTTGTCTCAGTCAACTTGCTCTGACTATGCAGTAAGGAAATACAGACCTGTCCAGGAGATTTGCTTTTCTGACTATTTTAACACCTGTGAAGTGTTTTAAAGATAAAACTCACAGATATTTGTTTTAGTCATCATTTGTTGCCATGTCCAGTGCAACTAAAATTTCACAGTTGTGCTTTCTGCCAGATATGTCAGACCATGAGCAGAGGAGTTTGTAGACTAAGTATTTTTTTTTAATTTCTATAGATTTTGACATTTTCTAGCACTCCTGAGCATTACATTTTTTGCAATAACTTCTGTCCCCTGCACAGGGGGACGAGAAGAATTCAAAGGATTTGTAAGATCTATTGACACTTTGGTGTTGGTTGAGGCTGGGCTGGGTTGGCCTGTACTTCTAACTCAGCAGATGGCAGTGCTGGGGACCATATTTGTGCCTCCTAAAGTCAGACAGGACCCAGTTCTTTCTCTGAGCAGTTGTGTGCAGGTGTTGATGGGTGAAGCTAGCTGCTACCTCAGGGGATGTGTTGGGGGGGAGAAAAGGCACATGTATGGTTCATCTCTGGTTTGGTTGAGAATGCAATGATGGCTCTGTAAAGGCAAGTTTGTCCTGAGCCACAGAAGATTTACAACTGCACCAGCAAGTCAAGGATGGAAGAACTTTGTTGTTGCTGGCTTTCACAATTCAGGGCATCAGATGCGCCTTCTTCAAAGCTGAGGCAGGGGAGTTAAAAAAACCCAGAGTTTAAAAACAGGTTTGTGTTTTCCTTATTCACAGTTTCCTCCAGGAGAAGCTGGGAGTGACACATATAGGTGTCTCCCATCATTCTGTTTTAGGAGACTGAATGAGTGTGTATGTGTGCATTTGCGGTTTTTTAGTCATGCTGTCACAAGTGTTTTCTATGGTCCAGTCACCTCCAATTGTGCTGTGGGTCCAGTGCTCAAACCCTGGCCAGACTCTCCCTGTGGGACCAGCACTGCCAGCAGTGGCAGGAAGCCCAGAAATGATTACAAAACCTGGGAAAAGTGTGGAGAAAATTTTCATCTCTCTTTCAAGACCAGGAAGGCTGAACAGGTCACTCACATTTCTTTGCATCTGTGAAAACTAGAACGGGAACTTTTCCCCAGCAGAAAGGATTTTGGTACGATTTAATGATCACAGGAGGTGAAGATTAACATGCATGAGTCATAGATATTTCTGGCTCTGGATGCAAGCAGAAGTACTATACTCAAGTATATATCCAATCTCTCTGTACAGTGCAGCAGCAAAATTAAGCACAGAGAAGACACTGAACGTCAAACATCT
This sequence comes from Nicator chloris, assembly GCA_013400495.1. Classification (NCBI taxonomy): domain Eukaryota; kingdom Metazoa; phylum Chordata; class Aves; order Passeriformes; family Pycnonotidae; genus Nicator; species Nicator chloris. Next base: position 6,212 of record WAAE01007047.1, read on the forward strand.
TGGCAAAATTGCTTGTATTTTCTTGATTTTACCTTAAAGACTATCTGTAATTTACAGTACAGCCCTTTTCTATTCTAGACTGAAGCAGCAGGGCTGATTTTTGGGTGTGAAAAGTGACAGTTTTTCTCAGTACCACTGTTGCAGAATGAGGAGTATGTCGAAATTATCTTAAGTTGGGATGTTCTTTAAATACTTTATGTTGGCTAATTAAGACTTTCCTTTATCAGCAAGAAAGGACTCCTAATCAGTGGAACAAAGAGTTAGCATTCCTTAGTCAAGGAGATCTGGGAACCAACCTATAAGAATGTAATAAATGAAGATGTTGCATGTCTATGAATGTCACTGAATAAACTTGGCAAATTACTCGAAGTCCGTGTATCCTTTAGAGGAACTCTCTGTGCTATAATACTGAATGTCATGCCTAAAAGTCAGAATGGCACACACCTTCCCTTGGGCATATGTAGAAGTTAGGATTACCTAGTTTAAATGGAAACTACTAACCAATCATAATAAGCAGGCTGTACTTGGGAAGTTACTAACTTTGAACTTCTGTGTATGGTGCAGAGGGTCCTACTGATGTGGTTTTTTTTGTGGAACACCTCTGTGCACACAGCACAAATCTGAAAATAGTAATCAGTGTCTTTGTCAATGAGTAATTAGTGGCTTGTTGCACACCAGGTAACAAATCTAATTTTGAGGACAGTACCACCATGGCTTTCCCTCTGCTCGGAAGGGCTCATGCAGCAGTGGAGGATTCTGGTGTGAAACAAGTGGCTCCAGCAAAACAGGGAAGCTGTTCAGGGATGTCTTCTGTTGTTCATATTTCACAATGCATGTTTTTTTGAAAACTGTTGAGAAATTATACAGGACTTAGAAATAATGAAACCATTTTCCTGGAATATATTTATTCCTCTAGGAAAGCATGGCATCTGCAAGTGCTTCAGGCCTTTCACTACATAATGTTACTTAAAATATAGGAAAACAGCTGGAAAACATATTTATGAAATGCTGATGTGACATTTACAGAACTTTAGCAAAACTGATTTTGCTACAGTTTTTAAGCTGTGAAATTGTTGGGGAATTTAATGCCTTTAAAAGACGTTTCCTATTCTTAAACACCATTAGTCACGCTGTTTTACCAGTAAAAGCCTTCCTTGTAGCTGATGATAATGTACTTTCTCTTCCCAACTTTAATGAGGGAAGGGTGAAGGGATCAGAGATAGGAGGTTGAACCATTATGTAATTCCTCTCTACAGCCTTGGCTATTGTAGCTTGTGTGCACAGATGGGAAGGTGAGCTATGCTTGTTTTATCTGGAGTGGCATTGAGTGTGCCAGAATGCTGACAAATTTGAGAGGTGAGCTGATTAAAGCTGCAATTTCTCTCCTATGGGGATATTGTGACATTTTCACATATTTTTCACACTTATGAAAAGGGGAAATGACACATTTCTCTTGCAGCTTATGAATTCGAGTCAAGTTTCTCCTAGTTTCCAGCAGCCTGCCTGAAGAAAGCTGGGAGCCCCAGAGCCCCTACCTGTCAGGCAGTTAGCTGAAAGGCTGTCTGGATGACTGGCATGTTCTCCCTAGCACCTGAAGGAGCAGTTGTTCATAGGAAAACTTGGGCTAAACTCTACCCTACACACTCAGAATTGGACAGCATGGCCCAAAGGCTGTGAGGGAATTCTTGGGAGAAACTGGTCCCATTGTCTTGAGCAGCCACAACACTAACTGAGCTGTTGATGAGATATTTGATGAGGATGTCAAGTAGCTTTTTCCAATGAAGTTAAGAACAGGTGTTCCTCAAAAAAAGCTTCAGAGAGGGATTTCTGCTTCCCTCTTCTTATGGAAGACACCTCTTGCCATGATGAGAAGGAGGTCAGAGAGCTGATATTTATAGGTCTCCTTTAAGAACCCTTTCACTGTGCTGATTTGCCATCCAGTAAAATGTGAAAATGCAGAGATTTTTGTTATTCCTGTTGATGTTTCAGGAATGTAGTCACAGGCTGTCACTTAAAATGTGAGGTGATGTTCCCAACTTGCATCTTGTTTCTTTGATGCCCTTTCTGGGGCCAGGCAGTAATGTAGATTTGGGTATATTTTAACTGTTGTCCCTGGCATGTGAACTTCTGATAGAAACAGTCCTTCCTTTTCCAGCCTCACTTTCACCAATCCTGGCCCATCTGAAAAGAACCTGAATGTCTGCAAGCAGTAGCCAGAATCACTGAGCAATGCCACCCCTGCTGTTGCTTGTTGTACAGTCTTGTATTAGAGCTTTCTGTAACATTTATTTTGTTTATGAAGCAAACACTCCTACACCCACGCCTGTTTTTGTTTATTCATGTAAATTACAGCACTTTGCAACTTAATTGCTATGGGCTTTATGAAACTGCATTAAGGACCATGCTAATTGTGGGCTTGCTCCTTTCCTATTTCTGAACAGATTTTGAAATTCTGTAATTGGATGTATTTAATTTTTTGTAACTTTATATAATGAAATTGTGGATTAATATGAAACAAGCAGAAAAAATCTGGCTCTGCATAAATGCAGAGCTGTTTCTAGCAAAAGGTTTTGTGTTCTGGGAGTTTAGGCTGGTTTTCAGAACAGAGATCCTGAAAAATACATAGGGGATTGGGATTTGATAATTGGAGAGAAGGGCTCTATAGAAATACCTGAGCTAACTCTCCCAGAGGTACGAACTGTGGAACCTACCCAACCTTCCCACCTGTGAGAATCACCTTCATGATAGGTCAGGGGAAGTGGTTTTGCCAAGAGGTACAGGTATTCATGGGAAATATTCAATGACATGAACCATTTGGAAACACGAACGTTCAGATGGTGGGTCTGGCTCACTGCAGGACAAAATCCTAGGTATTGCTGTAATGGGCAGCAGAGGGCTGAATCCTTGGCTAGGAAATACTCTTTCAGGAAAGTTATGCCTCTGCATTGACTTGGGATGGAGAACATCCACCAGTCATTATTTCCTGACTGTCTTTCAGAGTCCAGATACTCATACAAAAAAGCTCCACAAATTTCTTGAAGACAGCCTTTCCACAGCTGGCTGGCCAAAGCTCCAGGCTGTGGATTAGACATTTATACCTGAGTTACCTATCAGGCCTCACCTCACCTATTCTGGCACTGGCTCTACTCAGCTATGAAAATTGTATCATATTCAGCAGTTCAGTGAACTGCTCCTGCTTTTTGCTGATCCAGTCTGTCACCGTGCAGTTAAATCCATGAACATGAAGAGCAGCAGATGGGCCCAACAATTTGCAAAACATTCCTTTTGTCTGGTAAAATGTCTTTGTTATTTTTAACCCCATTTCATAGTTTATCTTCTTTCTATTTTACCTAATTCACTGTGGAAATGAAATGCGGTATTTGGTTTTCAGTGCCAGGTTTTAGTAGAGAGGAGGGGAGGGGAGGCAGTTGTAGGGGTGGTTGCTGTAAGAGGCTGCTGGAAGCTTCTCCCACATTTGTCAGAGCCAATGCCAGATGGCTGCAGAACAGACCCAGCACTGGCCAAGTGTGAGCCAACCAGAGATGGCAGTAATTACTCTGTGATAATGTCTTTAAGAAGGAAAAAATTGGTGAAGACTGTGGTGAAGCAGCTGTGCCCCCATAGAACATGGACGTACATGAAGGGTGGAGATATACCCTCAGCCGTGGCAAAGCCCCACACTGGAGCAGGTGGATGCCTGAGGGCAGGTTGTGACCCCGTGGGAAGCCCATGCTGGAGCAGGGTCCTGGCAGGGACCTGTGGACCTGTGGAGAGAGGAGCCCATGCTGAAGCAGCTTTTCTGGCAGGATTTGTGACCTTTCTCTGGAGCAGATAATGAAGAACTGTAGCTCACGGGAAGCACTCAGGCTGGAGAATTTCATGGAGAACTGTTTCCCGTGGGAGGGATGCCATGCTCCAGCAGGGGAAGGACTCCTATCCCTGAGCAGTGGCAGGAACTGTGTGAATAACCCCCATTCCCATCTCCCTGTGCAGCTGTGAGGAGAAGGTAGAGCTGGGAAGAAGGGAGGTATTGATATTAGATATTTGTTTTACTTCTCATTATCCTGCTCTGATTTTGATAAATAATAAATTCAATTAATTTCCCCAAGTCAAGTCTCTTTTGCTGTGACAGTATTTGGAGAGTGATCTCTCCCTGTCCTTATCTCAACTCATGAACGTTTCATTGTCCTTTCACTTCCCTGTCCAGTTGCAGAGGGGAGTGATAGAGTGGCTTTGGTGGGTGCCTGGCATCTGGCCAGGGTCAAGCCACCACAAACACATGATCACATAAAGAAGAAATCTAACCTATACAATAAATCAAACTTACATCGTCCCCACTTGCCCCCCAGGCAAAGACTGGATGATTGACTCAGAAAACAGGATTTTTCTGTATATAAGTTAAGCTGTATAAACTGAACATTAAAATATTAGGTATTGTCAGTCAGGCTTTTACCTTAAACTAAAAAATTTCCACCTTCCAAATATTTGCAGGATTATCTGCATGATTCACATTACAGCAGCATTATCAGCTTACCATACTCCAACTAATATGTGTGGAATATATGGATTCCTGGTCTATGGTGATATCTAGTTAAGGCTATTCAGCAAAAGAGACAAATTTAAGAGGTAAAAAATGTAATAAACAGATGTATACACAAGCCTTAATAAGTTGACCAGAGCTGTTAGGTAAGGTCTTTGCAGGAACTAAGCGTACCCTCAGAGATGTTTAACTAGAACTTTCCAGTTTATGAAAAAGGGGAAAAAATTGTCTTTGGTCTCCTGGGGATAAGTAAATTTATTATGATATTTGAGTGGGCTTGCGCAACTGCACAAGCTTTCCATGGGATTTTTTAAGGTGATCATGGAAATGTGTGGGAATCCTCCTCAACCTTTTCTCCATGCATGTGGTCTTGTTACACTTTCTTGGATGCATCACTGTCAGTGAGACAAGACCGCAGCATTCTCTGGGGTTTTCTATTGGCCTGTTGTACATTTGAAGATGTCTGAGGGACATATGTGTGGTCATATGTCCATGTGCTGTCAGATCAGTAACAGATTATTCCTGCCTGACCAAATGGATAAACCTGTTCATGGTATTACAGGAATCAGAGTGGTGAGCGGAATAAGTTTTTATGTTCCTGTGTTCAGATAACAACAGCTGGCTGCTTAAATATTATTTCTTTGTAAGGTCATCTATGTTTTGAGGTTCATCTCTGGCATTGGGACAACTTCTCTCCCTTTCTCAAGAATGAATATTTGCCCAGTGCTGAGTATAAACACATGTACTGTACTTGGCTCCAAAAGGATTTCTTTTGGACTACTTTGGTTTCCCCTGCTTGTGAATCAAGTTTGGTTCTTCCTTGGTCATCAAGAATTGAGAACTTTAGATAATTTATTCTGGTCTGGTGTTGGAATTTATTCTTTTCATAGTTTAAAATGTAAAGTCAGCTGGAAACAGTGATTATGAGGCTGTCGTAAGCTGTGCATCAGCATGAGGTGAGGTCTCTCTGTGCCCTGTCATTCTTCTCCTCCACCCAATTCTTAGGTGAAGTGACTGTAAAACAACTGTCTTTTCTTTTGCTTTTGGAGGAGCACAGGTTTACCTGCCCACTGGATTGGTCATGTGAACTTCAGTGAGAATGAGCCTAGAAGAAAATCACTCAGAATGTTTTCTCAATGTAGAAGAATTCCAGACTGTTTTTAACTTAATTCCAAAGTTTTCTGTTCTCAGAAATGTATTTTAGTTTGGTTCAGCTGTGCAGGCCTTTCCTTTGAATCTCTTTTTTGAGCTCTTATCACTAATCACTCTTATCATAGTGAGATTGCATGTCACTAATGTATCCTTGCACCAGTGAAAGCCCACCCTGTGGTGGGCAGCATCACTGAAGCATAAGCAGCTGAATTCAATGTGCAATTGCAGGACCAAACATTCTAGCTATATCACTATTCATAGGATTTTCTCTGTCACCTTTCAGGATATGAATTTTGGGGCCAAATTGAGAGCCCGTGAAGAGATTTTGAAGCACGTGTTGGGATATTTCTGCCTCTCTGCAATGGTCAGTACTTTCAACTGTCTGGCTAGATTGACTGAGAGTTTCTCTTCTCTGCCTACCTTTATTCTCAGTATTCTCACTGTGGAGATATAGAGGCAGATGAGCTTGCATTTGCAACCTAGCTAGCTGCATTAGTTCTGTGAAGGAAGAACACAAATTAGTTCTGGCTGATGAAGAGGTGTGGTGGGAGAGGTTCATAGAAATGCTGTTTGTAATGAAGTTTGAATGCATGAACAAAGGCCTTCATGGCAGGAGTGAGTCTGGTCACTGCAGGAGTCTTTTAACAATTTCAAGTCTGAACTGCTATCTTTCCTAAATTTCAGTGGAGGTATGTCCATAAGCCACTATCTCTCTCCTGCTTAGCAGAACCAGGTTGTATCACTGGCATAAAACGAAGATGATGATATTCCTGAGTAACAGTCAAGCAGCAGTAAGGGAATATTTTTCCAGTGGGTTCAATACACAGTGTAAGTGCTCTCTCTCTTGATGATAACTAATGTGAAAAGCAAGCACCCTTCATAGAGAAGTTACCCCTTTTTGGGTAAAGTCCTCTGTGGATGCTAAGACTGGGTATTCCAAATGACAGGGAGTAAGTGTCACTGTGGGACAAGCGGCTTTTGGAAAGCATGTGTAAAGCTCCCAGGTGAACAACAGAACAGGTTCATGAAGAGGAAACCCACTTCACACACCAAGGGAGAAGTACTTGTCTTGGTGAATCTTTGTGAAGTTGGGGGGTTGCTGGGAATACTACTACAGGCCTCTGGCAAGACAAATACATTCAGTGCCTGTTATGTATCTAGCCTTGCTCCTCTCTCTGTTCTGGACACACAGTGAGCTGTAATATTCTGAGCAAGCTCTGACCAGAGCTAGCTCATGAGGACAGATGCAGTGAAGGTTTCAGACATGCCTCAGTTAGTTCAGCCTGCTGTGCCCACCTGACTGCTCCAGCTGACTGGCTCTGCAGTGGCAGTGGTTTTTAGCTTGAAGAGTTAGACTGCACGCTCTTCCTGAATGCTGTGTCTGTTTCTCAAGAAAGAGATTTTGCATTTGCCTCTGGACGGTTTTGTAGTAAGATCTGAACAGTTACTCTGGGTCTCTCCAGGATATAATTAGCCTCTTGTCCTAGTCAGTTTCAGGTTACATGTTATGTCTCCCTTGATCGTTGTGGTCTCCTTACAGTACTGCATGGGATGTTTTCTTCATACACGATTCCTGACTTTTGCAATTGTTTGTAGCTAGACCAATGACACTGCAGAACTGTGAAGAACAAATTGGGCTGGAAAAGGGAAAATAGACATCTACAGTGACCAACTTCATTTTTGCATGTTAATCAAGTGTTGATACAGTTGACATGCTCTCTCATGTTAATAAAATAAGTAATTTTATATTTATGAAATCAACAGTAAGTTCCAAGAACAAGTGGTGTGTAAGACCTTCTGGAAAAACTGTGCAAAGAAGAAGGAAGGATTTTTTTTTTCACTTTACTGCCTGGTTGACTGACATATCCAAATCATCTTGTTATTAGCAGGGGCTGCCTGATTTGTGGAACTGCCAGTCTGAAGACCTGAAGAGAAGCAGTTTATAAATAAAACAGTGGAAAAGCACACCAGAAAATAAGACAGGACCTTAAATCTCTTGGCTTAAGTGAGATGAAGAATAGATTGGATTTGGAGGAATTTGCCCACATATCTATTGTTGAAATAGAAATTTCATCCAAATTACAGTGTGACCTGTGGAAACCTCTGCACCAAATGACAGATCTACAGACATAGCTCTTGGTTACAGCTATTTTGCATTCAGAGCTTGGAACCTGTTCTCAGATAATGTGTTATTCTTGGCATTTCACCAGTTTTCTGACTTTATATTGCATCAGTTAGGCAACCTGAAAAGTTATACAATATAATCAAGCACTAAAATTTAACACTTGAATGATAATTTTAATATGAGGAACTCTCCCTAATTTCTTATAGCTTTATTTGATTTGAATTCCTTTGAATAATAAAGAGATGAAACACAGGTCTCCAGGCTAGCTTTTTGATTTGAGAAGCCAGTCTGATAAGTGACAGTGCAGATTTAATTCTCCCAATAATTTATCTTAAAATGCTTAGAGGATTCTCTGCTTTGTTCACTGAGTCTGATTTTTAGTAAGGAAACCATTGTCTTGAATGGAAAATGATCCAGAGAACTTGAAATTTCACTACTATACTAAAAAAAAAAATTGAGCAGTGAATTAACCTTCTTACATATTCCGACTCTTAGCTATGTGACTGCCATAAAGTGCTTGTTTTGCTTATTCTTATGTCAAAGTTCACGTATGGGGATGACTAGTGCTCAGCAGCAGCAGCTTCTCTCTAAAAGGTTTGGAGCTGCCAACAGATATTTTTGAACTCAGTAAGACTTCTGGAGGACCTAAAGACCAGGGTTTGTCTGTGGTGGGCAAATGTATCCCAGTAAGAAACTACAACCAGGCTTTAGAGGGGCAGGCAGTTTTAAAATATGACAGCCTGGGGGTGACCATTCCCAGTCTAGGCATGGTAATACCTGTCAGAAACATTTGTGTTCCCAAGATTTGCATGAATTTTATTACTAAGAGGCCAGAAAACATAACAGTGCTAAGAGATGATGCTTGAGCTGATGCTGGAGAATAGATCTTCTTTGTCACTTTCTGAACACAAACACTCAGACCAGCATTGTTTGGCTGGGTGCTTTTGCCTACTGAATCATTCTTATTTCCCCTCTGAGTACTTGTCATTTACACTTGCAGCTGCAGCTCTGTAACTTGGGTTGGGAGTAATTTCAAGCCTGTCAGTATAGCCAGGGCAGTTTAGGCGACCTTAATAAAATGTTTCTCCATCCAAAATCATTATCCCTGATCAGGTATAGCAGCCTGTGGGAGAAACCTCACCTAAAACACACTATGTCTGCGGACATTTCTTGTGCACGGTTGTAAACCCTTCTGCTTGTCTCATTTAAATGACTCTAGTGCAGACAATCTGATTATCCAAGGATGAGGCCTGATCAGAATTTTAGTAGTTTTACTTGCCTCTATTAATTGTGATACCTTGCAACCAACCCACTTCCAGACTCCACCCTTACAGCATTACAAATTTTACTTCTTCGGAAACAAATGAGATGGTGAAAAAAGGTAAACTCAAGGAAGTTATTGGAGGGAGAGATGAGATAAGAATCAGATTACACTTCCTTTGTTTAATTCAGTGTTCTGCAAAATCTATTTATTTTTATTTAAATGCAGATTCCATTGAGCAGTTCAGCTATTGCCAGTATTTAGTCATATTTCCTCTTTGCTGTCTTCAGGCTGACCATGCAGTGAAACAAAAAGCACACATCAGACTCTAAGGAGGACACTGTGAATCAGAAATCGGCTACAACAGAAAATAGAAGACTAATAACTCTTGTACTGATTGTTTCCTTTCCTGAAATAAATGGTACATTTTTTCAGGGAGCTGTATGTGGGTTTAATAATGATGTGGATATTATGCTGAACTGGAAGTGAGACTGTGAAGTGGTCCTGACTGCAAACAAGTATGCAAAAGTAAAGACTCTGGATTAACCATGAATTAAAGAATAGAGTGGAAAATGTGAACGCAGGTGAAAATTTCTCAATGCTTTCAAGACACTGATGGGAAAACAAGCAAAACTTTAACGGATGCAGAGCAACTCTGTACATTGTGATTCAAAAGGAAGATGATGTGCATTAAAGTACTTAGTGCATGCAGCTGAACTCTGCATTCACTTTGCACCTGCATAGTGAGTGCTGTGGATGAAAGAGGAGAGAGGGGCTGGGAATCAGTTCTCATGTGACTTCTGATTTAGTGCTGACTTGGACAAGGCCGTTCTATAATGTAACTATTCCTTACCCTACATTTAGACAAAGTGGGGAATTTACCAGTAGACAACTTGGGATGTGTGTGATGTTCAGTCTCCTCAGGAAGATGATAGGCACGAACAGCTAGTGAATAAGTCATTCAATAGACTGCTAACAGCAGGTGATAATTTTATACCTAAAGTATGAGGAATTTCAAAGCCTTGAACAAGACCTGGCTCTGCTTTGGGTAAGAAAGAGAAGACATAGTACTGAATAGAGGAGATAAGCAAGAGCTGGGGAAGAGATAAATTTTGCCCTTTTATCTGAAATTAGTTCTGAGAAGAAAGCTCAGGGCTGAACTGAGTTGTGTTGGATTTGCATGGCAAGATTTTGGCAGTGGAGAGACTACAGGGGTGGCTTCTGCAAGCAGCTGCTGGAAGTTTCCTCCATGTCCAACAGAGCTAATGCCAGATAGCTCCAGGATGGACCTGCCACTGGCCAGGGCTGAGCCAATCACAGATGGTAGTTATGACTCCGGTAACATATTTTAGAAGGAAAAAAATTATTGAGCAGATGGACTTGTGCTCAGAGAAGTGAGGAGTGCAAAGTGAAAGAGCTCTGCAGACTGCAAGGTCAGTGGGGAATGAGGAGGAGGTATTTCAAGTGCCTGAAAAGACATTCTCCTTCAGCCCACCATGAAGACCATTGTGAAGCAGCTCTGCCCCTGCTGCCCATGGAAATCCGTGGGGGATGCAAAGATCCACCTGTAGCCCGTGGAGGAGCCCCACATTGGAGCAGGTGGAGGCCTAAAAGGAGGCTGTGACCCTGTGGGAAACCCACCCTGGAGCAGGCTCCTATTAGGGACCTGCAAACCCATGGAGAGAGGCGCCCATGCTGAATCAGGTTTCCTGGTAGGACTCGTGACCCTGTTGGGGGACTGTCCTGGTTTCAACCAGGACTGAGTCAATTTTTTTGCAGTATGTGTGAGGGGGGGCAGAGCCGGAAGCCATGTGGGCATGTCTAGATTGTTATTCTGTACTACTTCAAGTCACAGCCAGAGGTGGAGGTAAGGGACTTTTGGGAAGGAGAGTGTGGCTTCCTGTCAAAGCCCCCAAAAAGTGTGGCAGGGTAGGGAACCTGCCTGCCATTGTTTTTGATTGTCCCATGCTTGATGAGCCTTTTTCATATGTATCACCCTCTATCCGTACAATATTAATAACTTCTGTTATTAATATTTTTGCTGTTCCTATTTTTTTTTCTTACCTCATGGCTGTTTCCAGTGAATTATTCTTATCTCAACCAGTGATCTTTGCCTTTTGTGCTTCCAATTCTCCTCTCCGGCCACCCACAGTGGGGGCAGAAGAGAGAGGAGGGGGAGTGAGTGAGCAGCTGTGTGCTTTGGAAAGTCTCAGTGGGAGAACTAAACTGGGGAGTACCACTCCTAAACCATGACAGGGACCCACACTGGAGCAGGTTGTGCCTGCAGGACTTCACCCTGTGGGAAGGAATCCAAGTTGAAGCAGTTCTTGAAGAACTGTTTCTCATGGTATGGATTCACTTTGGAGAAGTTCATGGAGAATGGTCTCCTATGGGAGACACCCCATGCTGGAGCAGGGGAATGGCTCCTCTCCCTGAGCAGCAGCAGAACTGTGTCTCCCTGTGCCACTGGGATAGGAGGTAGACCCCAGGAAAAAGGGAGGGGTGGGGGAGAGAGTTTTTTAAAGATTTGTTTTACTTGTTATCCTGCCCTGATTTCATTGGTAATAAATTCAACTAATATCCCCAAGTTCAGTCGGTTTTGCCCATGACAGTAATCAGTGGTGATCTCTGCCTGTCCTTATCCAAACTCATGAACCTTTCATTTTACTTTCTCTCCCCAGGCCACTTCCTGAGAGGAGTGACAGGGAGCCTTTAGTACCCGGCATCCAACCAGAGTAAACCACCACAGCAGTAATGGAAAACCTGCTTTCAAATTCAGCGTTTTTGCTCTCAGAAAAAAGAGCTGGCTCACTTCTTCCAAGCAGTGAATTTAGTTCTCCAGGCAGACTTCTGCAAGGGGTCTCTCTGCTGATAGGAAGAAGGAAACAGAGAGAATCTAGCACAGGTTTTTGCAGAGAGCATTGCCTCAGCTGTGTGGTACCTGCACAATCTCTTTTTGTCTCAGTCCTGGATCAAGAGCATTTTTCAATCAGGCCCATTTTGCAGAGCTCTACATTGGGTAGTTTTAACAGGTACTTTCGGAGAACTGCCTGTTTCCTGGGCTGGCTTTTGAAAACCATGTCCACTAACAGGTTGTGCTCCTACCTTTCCAGTCTTGGTATGAGTGTTCCCCTTCTACCTTCTCAGCCTCAGACTTGCAAATCTCTTCTTTGCACACCACTGGCAAGTGGCAGATAAAGCCACCACTTTTCCACCTGTCCCAAATCTTTCTCTTAGGCAGCACACCTTCAGCACTGTGGCCCATTTATACTCTCAAGCATGGCAGCTGTGTGGCTGGAGGGAGGTTGGCCTCTGACTGATTACACTTCACTGTTCTTAAAGCAGAAGGGGAAGGAGGGAGGGAAACAACTGTAGTTGTTCCATGTATCACCCTTGCATAAGGAAGCTACAAGATCTTTGCAAGGACTGAGATTTTTGCTGCTGCTGCCGCAGATCAGTAGAAATTAAAATCATGGATGTGTGGATTACTGACCTCCTTGGTGAGGTGATCTTGTTCTACTTTTAAGGTTTCATGCCTGTGAACATGGCTGCAGGAAATAAAATATTGTGTGTTCTAAAACAAAAGTACCCTGGTAAACTTAGTCTGGAGAAAACACAAGACACTAATTTATAATTAGCAGATAAAATAAGTAGGGAAAATCTGTCTATTACACTGCAGAAATTTGTAAAGACAAACATTTGAATACCAGAAAGTTGATGTTTGAACTTCCTTTGACTTTTAGACAATCATTCTGTAAATTGCACCCAACAAATTGAACCATAGAGTTCTGAGAGGCCTCACTCAGAGGGGGGTGCTGGTCACAGCTCATTGTGGTCTGGGTCAAAGGGTCTCACCTGGGATCACTATTTTTGGGGTAACAAGAGCGTGGGCTTTAGTCATAATGATCTTCCTTCCTGTCTGAAATTCAGATTGGTAGCTTTCTTTGGAATTTTGATGACAAAATTATTATTCAACTTTAGTTGTTATTAGAGCAAGAGAAGTGAGTTTCCAATGCTGTATGGTTAAAACAGGCGCTCATTAGATAGCAGCAGTTCCTGGGAGCAGGCTGGGTTTCTGATAAGCTCAAGAGGAGCTGAGGCCAGGTGCTGTTCCTCAAGGCTGAGGCCTAACCAGCAGTTCTGAGATCATCATGCAAGTCACGGTTTGAGATGGGGAGAGAGGATGCATCACCACACCTATAAAAGTAAGTCTTCGAGGCTGGGTAGAGGCAAGATCTGGTTCTTCTCTTTCACTTGACCAATATGCGTATCACCTGCCTATAGTTTGAGTACAATGCACAAAGTTACCTTCCTGCTGTGTCTGCTTCTCTGTCTGCATTCATGTGGACTGTGCTTTTGGCGTTTGCTCTGCTGTGTGGGCCGGCAGAGGATTGCTCCTGTAGCTGATTGACAAGCATGAATGGTCATGAACTGTAAGTGAGCTAAAATGTTTGCTTACAACAGATCTATGAACCTATGCCTAGGAAGAGAGCTATATTCTATTTCTTGGCATGGTGAATGGGAGTTTCTGTAAATGGTGTTTTAGCAGATGTCCTATGTTGTGGCACTTGCTGTTCAGAGTTATTTCAGTGCTGATTCAGTACTATCAGGGTCCAAGTCTAGATGCTGAAAATTACATTAAAATGCCAAATGTATCTCTGACTACCACCAGAACATCTCTGACCCACTGTTTTGTAACAATTATTGTACTCTTTGTGACAGCAACTGAGTCATGTACTTCCCAGGTGGAACTTTGATAATTTTTGCTATTGTTAATACATCGAGTCTCAGCATAGGCAATCACCACAAGTTCAAGTGTGTTGCTTCATGTAGCATATGCATGCTGTTGAATGATGCCATGTTTCTGCTGTGGCTTGTGCAGCTTGAGAGTGAACTTTCTGCCTAGGCAGGAGTGACATGTGGTAGGTGGCACTGGGATGAGTGCAGTGCCAAGAGAAGGACTTGCAGAAGAGTTAACCAGGAGGAGGAGTGCAGAGCAGCAAAGGCAATTGGAGTAACTGGGAGATTTGGTATAAAAGAGTTCCTTACACTAGAAAAGGAAGAGGTTGATGGAGACTTCCTTAGCTTGGAGGCAAAGCCTACCTGTTGGGAATCAAACTCTGTAAGGGTACTGGAGGGTAAGCCAAGTTGTGGAGAAGCCTGATGTTCAGAAAATGTGTATGAACATCTTAGAGATAGTCCTGTGGAACACAGTGAAACTGTCTTTAGGACTGGAGAACAGATCTGAGTGCCAAAGGAGGAAAAAATAATTTCTTATGAAGTCAGTGGAAGAAGAAATGAAGGCAGATTGAAAGAGCAGGGGTCCTACATCAAGAAAGATCTTACTGAGAGCAAGAGCATGTGGGCAGTGTTGGTTTCCATGCTCTTGGGAAGCACTGGCTGAAGATCAAAGGGACCTGCAGAGGTTGCAGCATGACAGGGACTGATGAGGAATCCTTGTGTGGCATAACAGGTCTGGAGATCCTGAAGGCAAATCCCTGGTGAAAGGGACTAACGTGGTCCTAGCTGTCTAAAAGTACTTGCAACAATCCCAAAAAGCAAAGGAAAGGTTTCACCAAACATTGTGTCTTCTGATGAAGTTGCCTTTAGCCCTGCAAGCTGGGCTACCTCCATGAGTTCATGAGGGACAGGAAAACAATACTGTGTCCATAATGGCTCTGCCATGTTTTGATGAAGCATCAGATACTTGAGGGATGTAATTTTGGATGACGTGGTGATGGATCTGATCTGCAGCAATTCCCCAGATAACTCCAAGAGAGCAGATCAGGGGCCTGTGGGACTTCAAGAGATAATGGAGGGTCACTGTCACCCGACTCCTTTAATTTTGCTTATGCTTTGAAAAATGGCCCTGGTAACTGTTGAAAACTCAAGCAAAGGTTGCTCTAGCTGGTTCCTTCACTCAAAGGCAGGCCATTCAGCTTACATGAATGTGTGACCCACAGCAGTGCAGGACATATGGCTCCAAGTGCCAGGGGACACTGTCAGATGAGGAATCACACTGGGGCAGCATGCCTGTCAAACCAAAATGCTGAGTCCAGGGAAGATGGAAATTCAGTGTTGAGTGGAAGGACAAAAGCTCACCTGTTTTCATTTTCAGATTTTTTGTGGAAGAGGGACCTTATGGTGCATCTGAATTTTTATTTAGTAAGCTGTGCTTAGTAGGTAATGAAAGCTACCACAGAGATGATAGGGAGTCCAAGTGCTTATAATAACATAAAATTGAAAATTTAAATGTTTTTCTTCCTATTTGTGTCTCCTTGTCACTTTAAAAAAAATCACTAAGCTCTGGATTGTTACCCCTCTAAAGAGAAACATGAGCTGGCTGTTGCAAGAAAAGTTAGTTACAGTTTTAAAAGCAAAATAAAACAAACAAACAAACAACTCCAACACTACATATATGTAAAATCTGCCACGGTTTAACCCCAGGTGGCAACTAAGCACCACACAGCCACTGGCTCACTCTCCTCACAGTGGGATGGTGAAGAGAATCGAAAGAGTGAAAGTAAGAAAACTCCTGTCTCAAGATAATGACAGTTTATTAGGGAAGGCAAAAGCCACATACAGAAGAAAAGCAAAAGAAGGAACTAATTCACCACTTCCCACTGTCAGGCAGGTGTTCAACCATCTCTAGGAAAGCAGGGCTCTATCATGTGTACTGGTTATTTGGGAAGAAAAATGCCAGTACTTTGAATGTCCCCTCTTCTCCCAACTTCACATTCTGAGCATGACATTCTATGGTATGGAATACCACTTCGGTAAGTTCGGATCATATGTCCTGGCTGTCTTCCCTCCCAGTCTCTTGTGCACCTGCTCACTGGGAGAACACAGGAAACTGAAACATCCTTGACTTAGAGTAAGCCCTTCTTACTAACTGCTAAGACATCAATGTGTTATCAACATTCTCATAGAAAACCTAAAACACAGCACTGTACCAGCTTCTAAGAAAACCAACTCTATCCTAGCTGAAATCAGGTCTGAATGTTTCTCAAGTGCAAATTAAGCAAAGTAATGATATTCAAACCTCGCCAAAGCTCATCTTGTAGGGAGGACTAAGTATTAACCTGTTAGTTTTGTCGCCCCAAATATTCTTTGTCCACAAAAGAACTGGATCTTTTCCTGAGATGCAGGAATGTGGCAGTTTTCAAGTGAACCATACATTTCCTTTTTCCTGTCTGTTTTTCATGCCGCTTCTGATATCCCAGAGATGGTGTTAACAGTTCCCAGTTCAATGTTCCTGTGAATTTAAATAGCACATGGCTGACCCTTATCTTCTAGCTCATTAATAAAATGCTAGAAGATACCTGACCTACAGTCTAGTTCTATTGAGAAATATTACTGCTTGACTTAATTCACTGCTGTTCAACACTGCCCTTTGTATGCTAAATCCCTTCACGCTGCTGAAATTTATGCAATTTATAGTGCATTGACAGCTAAGATTATCTGAGTTAACACTCTTGGGTAAGGCTGTGACAGTTCTTGTTTTCAAAACCAGGAAGAAGCTTCATCACTGAAGCCCAGCTATAGAGAGAATACATGAGAACTGATGTAGTAGCTATTCAGCTATTACTGGGTTAGCTATTTGTATTGCACTATAGAGCTCCCCATGGAGCTTCAGAGAAGTAGATGATGCATAACTCAATCCATAGTCCTTCTCTGACTTACCCTCAACTGTTTTTGTTGGCTAGCTTTTACTGCCAGGGCACCAAGGGAAGCTGTTATCCAAAGTTCTGGAAGGAGTTTTGTCATCCATTTGTTTATGGTTGCCAGTCTATTTTTAGCTGGAAAGCCCCAAATCAGTCTGGAGCCATAGAAATACTGCTGGTGATTTTTGGCTTGAGGTAAGTGTAGATGTACTGTGCAACATGCCACCAGTCAGCAGTCACATTGGTATCTTTACCAGTGCAGAAAAGAAAATATATCAGCCTGTGAGTCTGAATTTAGATATTCAGGGGAAAGAAAGGCAGGAAATTATGAATATGTGCTTCTAATTTGAAGACTTATTTAGAGAAGCACAGATGTAGGAGATTAATCAGAAACCCAGGGATGAACACTGTTTAATATTCACTCCATTGTCCTCAGGACCTAACTACGTGCTCTCTGAAACTAGAGCCTGAAGAGCTTTTGTGGGAGCAGTTTCTGGAGAAGTGTAGCATGCCAGGACAGAACACGGCTTCAAAGTAGAATGGCACTTGATGAAACAAGCTCCCCTCTATTCTCTCAGAGCTTGTGCAGTTGTGGCTTGCTAAATGAAGCCATTATATAATAGATTTGATCTCTAGCCCCCTGGAAGGGGGTGAAACTGTCTAGTGCCAGGTGACCAGTAATTTTTCTAGCTGAGTGACCCTGTGGTTCTGTCCTAGCCCTGAGCCACAACCTCTCAGCTGGCCTGCTGCTCCAGCAGCTGTGTGGCACATGGTGGTCCCTGCTCATTTCCTTTCAGCTCTTCAGATAAGGGATTTTTGTCATTGCCTTGCCCAGCAGTCATGCACTGAGGACATTTGCTGCCTTTGTGTTATTTTTTCTAAGGTTTCTTGGATGTGATACAAGGACTGGGAAGGGGAGCAGAAGCCAGCTTTGTCCTTCACTTGGCCAGCATGGGGTTAGGTGGTGTATGCATACCGGTGCTCTTCTTTATCTGACTTCAGCAGAGGGCTGGGGCTATGAGAAAGGACTGGATGAAAGTGTAGGCCTGTAGGGGATGACACATTTTTCTCTGTTGAGCAGAGTAAGAGGAGAGAGACCTTTTTCACGAGTCTCTAGTGTAGCCCCCTCTCACATATTGCTTCCTGGGAGTAAGGGAAGAAGTGGAGATGTTGACTGGATTAGTAGGAAGTTTGTTAGTTTGTGCTAGAGAATCTCTTGCTGCTACATTTTTTGCCACTTTTACTTGTGACAGCTGAAACACACCATCCCAGTCATGTTTATTTCACAGTGCACAGGGACTTAAAAACTCCACTTCCCATTCAGGCATTATAAAGCTTTCATTATCATGGGTCATCAAGTGTCCCAAATGTACAGGACATTAGCCAGCATCTCCTCCATGCATAACTATTTCCCATGCCACTCTGGCTTTCTTATAATTTTATTTTTTTTAATGTTGAGCCAAGAACTTGTCACCAAAGGGCTTAAATTTATTTCTGTTGGAGATAGAGCTTCAAACACTTTTTTGGTTTTGTTGTAATCTCAAAAAGGCAATTGTGCTTGCCTGCTGCTGCACCTGCATTATTACTATTAATAATAAATATGTGCCATTTAAGCCGGGGCTTTTTACATGCTAAGTGCTTCATAAACAATTTCAGAAATCAGTGTTAAAAGTGTATAAATGTTGCATGGCTGGGCACTAGAAAGCTGGGAAATGCTAATGTGAACATGGCTACCATGGTTATATGCTTTGTGTATGCATAATTATTATTCATCAATTCTTGGTTTGTTCAAGTCCTGAGAAGTTCCTATTATAGGAAGAGGATTCCAATGAGCTAGAAATACACGGAGTATGGAACCAAGGACATGTGGCCTAGGGAGAGTACAGGGATACAGTTCAGATGTGTAGGGATGGGATCAGCATAGCTAAGACACAAATGGAACAGAACTTGGCAGGAGATGTAAAGAATAACAAAAAGAAACTATATATATATGTAAATGAGTCAGAAAAGAAAGGCCAAGGAAAGTGTACCCCCTGATAAATGAGAAGGGAGAAGAGGTGACAAAAGGTCTGGAGAAGGCAGAGGCACTCAATGAGTTCTTGCCTCAGTCTCCACTGGCAGTCAGACTTACCACTTCTCTCAAGTCCCTGAACCTCCAGGTGGGAGTTGGGGAAATGAAATTTCTCCCAGTGTAAGCAAAGAGCAGGTTCAAGACCACCTGATGAAACTGAATAGGCACAAGTCTATGGAGTCTGACAACATACTTTCCTGGCTCCTGAGGGAACTGGCTGATATTGCTGCCAAAACATTCTACACCATATTTGAAAAGTCCCAGTGGTCAGGTGAAGCCTCTGGTGGCTTGAAAAAGGGAAATGTCACTCTAATTTTAGAATGGGTAGAAGGGAATATCCATGGAACTAAAGACCAGTAAACCTCACCTCTGTGCCTGGGAAATTGATGGAACAGATCCTCATGGAATCAGTGTCAATGCACATGCAAGACTAGGGGGTGATCTGAGACATCCAGCATAGCTTTCTTTAATAAGGGCAAATTGTGCCTGACCAATCTGGGAACCTTCTGTGATGGAGTAATGGCAATGGTCAACAGGACAAGACTGATGGATGTCACTTGTCTAGACATCTGTTAGGATTTTGATATGGTCCCATATCACATCCTGATGTCCAAACTGGAGACACATGGATTTGATAGATGGACTATTCGGTGGATAAGGAATTAGCTGGATGGATGCAACCACAGGCTTGTGGCTCTGTGTCCAGGTGGAAGCTGGTGACAAGTGATGTCCATCAGGGGTCTCTGCTGGCACTGATGCTCTTCAATACCTTCATCAATGACACAGACACGTGGGGTTGAGGGCATCCCCAGCAGGTTTGGAGATGACACAAAGCTGAGCAGTGCAGCTGATACTGTTGCATCGTGTTATTATAGTTTGTTCTGTATTCCCCTGTTAATGGTTTTGTCCTAAGTTGTCCCCTCCTATCCCTGTTGTCAATCCCTCCCCACTCCTCCTGATTTTCTAGCCTTTTCCCTGTCAATCCTCCTGCCCCCTCCCCTGGGGCCCNTGAAAGCCTCTCCCACAAGGACCGGGGAGGTCCTTAGCCGCTTCTCTGCACTCCTGAGCCAAGTCTGCTGGGAGCACGGGGTAGTGTCCCCCCAAAAGCTGTCGGCAGTACCATCAGCTAGCTGGGCGGAACGAGCTGAGGAAGGAGCCTCGGCAGAGAAGGCACAGCAACATGACACAACAGAAGGATGGGATGCCTTCCAGAGGGACCTGGATAAACTTTAAAATTGAGCCTATGAACTTTATGAAGTTCAACAAGTCCAAGTGCCAGGTGCTGCACCTGGATCAGCAATCCCAGATGTAAATACAGACTGGGAGATGGACTCACTCAGAGCAGCCCTGTAGAGCAGGACTTGGGGGTTCTTGGACGTGACCCAGCCATGTGCGCTTGCAGCCCACATGCCCAAACTCATCCTGGGCTGCACCAAGCAGTGTGGCCAGCAGCGTGAGGGAGGAGATCCTGACCCGCTCTGTTCTGGTATCATGAGACACCACCTGGGGTACTGCATCCAGCTCTGGGGTTGTCAGCACAGGAAAAACATGGGCCTGTTGGAGCAAGTCCAGAGGAGGTCCCTGCAGGTGATCAGAGGGATGGAGCATCTCTTCAATGAAGACAGGCTGAGGAAGTTGGGGTTATTTCAGCCGGGAGATGATTTGGGGAGGGTTGACCTCGTTGTGGCCTTTCAATATTTAAATGTGTCTAAAAAAATAGAGGAATTTTTCATAAGGTGGTGACAGGACAAGGAGAAATGGCTTTAACTGGAAGAGAACAAGTTAAAATCAGGTATTAGGGGGAAATTCTGTACTGAGAGGGTGGTGAGACAGCAACAGGTTGCCCAGAGAAGCTGTGGGTGTCCCATCCCTTATAGTGCTCAAGATCAGGTTGGATGGAGCCCCGGCCAACTTGAGCTGGTGGATAACAACTCTGCTCATGAAAGAAGGTAGAAAATTAAAGTTCCTGACAACCCAAACCACTGTGTGACTCTATTGATTCTGTAATTCTATGATTAACAACTGGCTCCTCTTTTGAAAAGGAACAGGACAGGAGATGGATTGCAGGATAAGAGAGAATAGACCCAGGAAGTAGAGGAGTACACCAGGAAAAGAAATAAAGTCTGCAGGTGAAGCTGAATTCCCTACAAAATGCCTGCTTTTCCTGTATCTGATCATGTCACTTGTTTCAAAAGCAGGACAGGTACTTTCTGCAACATTTGGTTCCCATGATACAGGACAATTTCATTCTTGTGAAAATATTTTACCAGTTGATGACACATTTTATTTGAGTAATATTCCCTTGACTTGGACAGTGATTTGGTCACTGAGCAGGGGAAACTGCTGAAGGTACAAGTTACAGAATTTGTTTGTTGGAGTCTAATCTTTCAGCTAAGAAAAAAAGACAACCAGATTTTTATATTTTTTTTCCTCCTCCTTTTCTTTTCCTTGCCATAAATAATTATTTCTCACTAAAGAGGATGCAGTAGAGTAGGTATTCTGGACTAGTAACCTGGGAAAGAGAGGAGTTAGTTTGGCTGCCTGGCTTCACTACCTTTCCTTCCACCTCCATTTTCCTCTCTTTATTCTCAGTTGTGCCTAAGCTGTAGTTGATGCACCCTGCTGTAGATAATATTGATTTGGACTTACCTTTGCAGTGTTTAGACACCTCTTGGAGAAAAGCTTTTATGCATCTGCCACGTTGTACTGGTATAGAGGACTTGCCTCAGCTAGCAAAACACAGTTTAGTATCTGCCCTCTGCTTGGCAGAGACTGTGCAGTCAACACAGCTCGTGTGTAACTAGGTTTGTAGTTGAATTATTGTTAACGATGTGCGTGAGGACAGCAAAGCCTGAGACAATCAGCACAGCTGCTGGTTGTGCCCTCCCTCAGCACAAGGGTTCTGCAAATTTGGTGACTTTGTGCTAGGCCACAGAAGCTGTATGTTCAATGGTACTCAGCCTGGTACTCAGGCTTTCCTCTGTCCTTCATGTGTTTGTCTTGTCATCAGGAAAGACAGAGTCACCTTTGCAAGAAACAACAGCAGAGAAGATATCCAGGCCAGCCCACCCCACCCAATCTTTTTTTTACGTTGTCCTTCAGCAAAGGGAGTTCCCAAATTTAGTGTCAAACAAAAGGCTTGCTAGTAGAGGGGGTTAATACACAACAGCTCTTGACATTCAGGAGCAACGTGGAATGTTGTTTTGTGGCAACCTTTCAGTGCTTCAGATGCTATTTTTAATGTGCTTCTTTTTAACATTATATTAATATTTAATTATAATTAAATATATTGCATGCCACAATAGAAATATTTTAGTACATCATTTATATCTACATGAATATTTTAAACCAGGCTTTCTAGAGGAGAAAGGTGGTGAAATAATGTATGGAGATGTGCAGAAAAGCTATACTAATTTTTCTGTGGCCTTTGAAAATTTTGAACTTGTCAGCTGATTTCAGCAAACTTGATTAAAGGTTAGCGGTTTCAAAGACGAATTGCTTTAAACTTTTAATAAAATGTTTGTCTCTGTTAGATGAAAGCAAGACACTCAAATCTGAGTCACTATGTGTAGAAAAAAGATTATACACTCAGCCCTTGACTGGACACCAGAAATCAAGAAAGTTATCATCCCCTCACCATCTTTTCCCAGATAAGGAACAAACGTGTTTATATTGGAAACTTTGTGCCACACAACAGCACCGGTGTGGTGCACATAATTTCCCCAAAATGACTCAGGTCTTACATATTCTTCAGGCTCAATTCTTTGGGTACTATTTGCCCTTGTCCTTATTTTGCCAGTTGTCCCCTGGGCTTCCCCCCTGAAAGTTCTTTGGGTAATTCTCATTGTCTCTGTCCTAAGTGAAAGTTTCATATCTGCTCAATGCTTCATTGAAATCCAGACAAAGAAACACCAGTGCATTTCCTTTGTCTAGAAAATAAGTGATTAGGGAAAGACACCAATTCAGCCAGCCATAAGGTACGTATGACAAAAGCACAAATTGTGCATGGTTGCTTCTTCCCCTTTTAAGCCAGGTGACAGTCTGGGTGTTTTCTTTTCCTTCATGTAAAGTTGCTGTACTGCAATCTCTTGGGAGAGCTCCTGATTTGATTGGTTTATAAAAAAGTTTCAGAAGTATGGAAAGGAGGCAGGAGGCTTCCCATCTATCATCAGACACAACAGCCTTAACAAATGTGGAAAAGCACTGCATCTGGAATACAAGGGTTCTGATAAGGAGTCCATTCCATGTTAGTCTGGGGGTCTATTTTCTGGGTATGTAATTTCGAACTGTGGCTGCAGACACTTATGGCAAGGAATAGAAATATGTAAAGATCCTTGTGCACGATGCCTTTACACTTTGTTCCAAAAGTCTCTACTTTGAAGATGTTTCTTCCTCAGAGAAGTTTTTGTAGAAATGACAGCCAGTCAGCATCCATTTACAGTGATATATTTCTGCAGCATAATTCTCCTGTCTGACCCCATCCCAGAGCTGTTGATATGTTTATCTGCACCTGAAGCTCTCCCCTACACTAGGCAAATTTGCTTAATTTCCCTTTATTATCATTAGGCCCTACTAATAGAGATCATTAGTGTTATATTTCATCCCTTTTCAGCTGTTTTCATCCACACAATTATTGAAACATATAGGCTAGTTTGAGAACAGCCCAAATCTTTTCCTCCTCTGTTCTCAACCCTGAAAGCAGCCATACCATTGCTCCTAAATGCAGGACTAGAGATCAGTCATTACTGCTATATGTAGATAGTGTCTTGTCAGAAATATAGGACTTAATTCTCAGAATTCTCAAAACTGGTGTTCCCATTAAAATCAGATGCCTTCCATTGCTACAGTGGATAATGCAAACTTGTTTGGCTGGATGTACATGTCTCCATCCAGACTTCTAGTGGGCACTGTAAGCAAGAAATTGTTACTGTTCTTAGGTGGATATCTGAAAACTGGCAATGTGATTTGGGCTCTAAAAATAGTAAGTTCTCTCCACAAGTGGAATGATGACTGACTGTGTCTGAATCAGAACAGAGGTTAGGTCAGATGAGCCCAATTACATTTAAAACTGTATGAGTCGAATCAAGTTTTGCATGTGTTTGGTGCTTCACTTGTGTGTGAAACCCTAGGATGTTGGTCTAGGTTTGCAGTTCTGCATCACAATCTTTGAGCTTTGTCCTCACTAGTTTCTGATGACCCAAGCTGACATGAACCAGAGGACCCCAGGAGAGAGAGAAAACACTGGTCTAACTCAAACAGCACCACAGCTGTCCACAACACTGGAACGGGGTGTCCAAGATTTTGGTTCTGCTAAAGGCTTCTGTGTATCTCCAGTTTCAGATGAGCTTCTGCCACCCGCACATATTTTGTCTTCCTACTCCAGAATGCAGGGTCTCTGGCTTGAAAACTGTGCAACAACAGCTGTAGGTAGACCCTGTTTATTGTCACTTTACAAATAAACTGTCTCCTTTACAAAGTGGTTAATTTTAGGCAGCCAGCATTCCTACATTTGTCTGTGTTGTCTCAGTCACAGTCCTTTTTCTTCTGTGGTAGGTTTACCCATCAGAAAAACTGTTCCACTCAAATTTTCCAAAGAATCTTGAATATTTGTATCTTATACATATAAATATATAT
>WAAE01007050.1:0-44414 GCA_013400495.1 Nicator chloris
TTTTTAATATTCCTAATAAAGAAATGTTATTCATATTCATATATCTTAAGGGCCTGAAATCCCCTTAATTTCAAAATTATAATAATTTGGAGGGAGGGAGTTTACATTCTCTATTCCAAGGGAGGCTCTGACTTTCCTTGGAAAGACACCTGTCTTTCCAAACCTAGACAACTTGTTTGAAAATATTTTAAAGTATGAAATGACTTAGTGGTGGAATTTCTTATCTTAGCAACAACAGAACATTAAGATTAAATGGGATTATTTTAAAGGATAGTTTTGAGGGTTTGTTACTTGTTTGGTTTTTTTTAACACAGTACAAAATAACGTCAGCACTACTGAGACAAAGCAATTAAATACTTGAGAAAGAAATGTTTTGCTTTCTCTGTGTATTTCTGAAATGTCACAAAACAAATTTCAATACTTGTTTTAATTTCTTTTTAGTATCAGAGTTTTCAATATAATGGAAATACAATTTCTGAATGGTTGCATACGTAGTGCGTCAAAGAATGCTACCCTGTAATGTCTGAATCAAATGGTTTCCATGTGAGCTGAAATGTTACATAGTTTAAAAAATAAGCATTTTAAGGCATGAAAAGTGTCCTATACTGCTGCAGAAGTTTCTGAAATTATTCATAATCACCTTTACTGAAAAAAAAGTCCCTCTTAATCGGCTTAATTTTTAATGTTTCTTACTTCACTTTGTAAATAACTCATTCGGTTTACACCTTTTTAATTAAAAACAGATGTCCACCTCCCTCATTCTTCCAAACACAGTAACTTGTATATTATTAAGTTTTGTTATCAAGTTATATTAAAAATTAGGAAGGCTGGCTTTATTTCATTAAGAATCTAGGCTGCAAGTTACATTTTCAAAGTTCATATTTGTATATATATCTATTTTGATGTTAGCACCTATTTATCTGACTTCAAAGTTCTTTGAGAGCTGGACACTTTGGTAAAAACACAATTAGCATCTAAAAATATTAAGGAAGTTTATCTGCTGACTTCTATTGCTTCAGGTCTTTATGTTTCTTTACACCAGTTGAAAACACAGTGATGTTAAGAATTAGCAATACTTCTTCTGTAACACAGCACAAAAATGAAGGAGGTTGTGACTCTGCAGCTGTCCAGATAGATAAACTTACAGAAGTCTACCCTAATTTTAAAAATGTAACTGAATTCAAGTTGGCCACACAGATCCTGTAGATTTAAGAAAGTTTGCTGCACTGTCTCTATGCATTTAATACCAAGAGCCTTCTGTATCTCTGCTTTTAATAACAAGTGGCAAAATATCTCTTGAGAAGAAGTTCAGGAGTGAGCAGATCAGCTAATTGGAAATTTCCTGAAGTACGTTGGGATAAAAGATTAACTGAATTCATAAAGGTCTAGAGAAAAAAAATACCTTGGGACACAAATGACTAACCAGGAGACATCCTCAGACAGCTGCAACAGGCCTGAGAATTTATAGCTAAGGGAAGCCACTGGAAAGTGTTCAGAAGACCTATGAATGCAATCAGAGATTCCAAACTGAACACAGGCATGTAAGGCATGTAACAACAATGTAGAAACATTGGGACAAGTAAAAGCATTGAAATGGTTTTAATTCCAGAGAATAACAAATGTTGAAATGGTACTTGCCTGTTCTTGGACAAAAGATACTATGTACATGCATCAGTGCAGGTGGCTCGGTGAGCAGCTGCAGGTTGAGCTCTGGGGGACAGGAGCCTGAGGCAAAAGGCAGTGAGCTGGTGCCAACCTTTTGCACAATGAAGGGCATGGGGACTTGTGTCACTGACAGGTGACTGGGCACTCAAAATATACAAGGTAAAGAATCCTTGTCTGACTGTGGAGTGAGCATGAGGAGTGAAGCAGGGCATCCTGGAGCTGCCCACTGCAAAGACGTTTCAGACCTAGCTCAGGTGGTCTGATTGTGACTGCCAGAGATGCTCCAGGATGGCCAGTCAGGAAAGCTTCCTTAACATATTAAATAAATTGCAGAAACACAGTAGTGTTTACTTTTATTGAATATCTAATTACTCACATCTGGTTTTTGTTTGAGGACACAAATATCAAATTAATCTTCTGAATTAATCCTACCTTGTAAATGATACAGCAGACATATACTAAGGATTCTGGATAGAAGATCTGATGAGTTATCTGATCCAGATCACTATTTCTGTAACAGTGGGGATGCACTCACCTTATTTGGAAAGGACCCTAAACAGAATCAAATGTTAAGTAGTCTGTCAATAGATTGGTTGTACTAGGACAGGATTTAACCCTACCTATCCTTTTTTCAGATGCTAGAAACATGGCTTCATTTTCACTAACATCATGAAGGGAACAAAGGCTCTACATAACGTCATCAGAAAAACATGGCAAGAAAGCTTCTATCCATGCAGGGAGAAAGAGAAAAACCTGCTCTTTCCATGTAAGTGCACAGCTAATCCCTGGAAAATCCCCTGGAAAAAATGGCCGTCAGGAGGAAGAAGAGGTTTTGCTCTTCTAGTCCAAACTTGGAAAGTCTCAGCTAGAATATATGGATTTCACTCAACCGATCTCAGCCACTTGGTGACATCAGATGAATGGATGCAAATCTGTTCAGAATTAACACTACAGTAAAAGGGAAATCTAGATACTTCTACTAATGTAGTTATCAAATGAAGAAATGCTTAAGACATGGAAAACAGATCAAACACTAGGAAGGTGGTTGGACCACAGTTTAATCCTTGCCACAGAGCAGCACTCTTCTTTGTTTTACCAGAGATGAAAACTTACAAGTGCTCTATAGGTTTATTTACATCTGATTTAATATTAGAATACTTCAGATCTAACTCTTTTTTATGAAAATAATACCTGTACTACAGTAAATCATCATTAGATGTAAAAGAAATGGAAGGAAGTTGTTGTGCTTTGTCAGAGATTATGTAGTCATGGTATACAGCAACTGACAAAAGATGTCTGCATTTCACCCCCTTCTAATATAAGGTTTGATAGATCACCACATTTTTTAGAGAATGAGACAAAAAACACACCAACAATGACACAAAAACTATAGTCACCAAGTACAAAATTGCTTTTATGAGCATTGCACAATAGTGGACACTATTATGGTGTTAATACAAGATGAAATAAGATCCTATTTCAGTGTGCATCTAGTCGTCTCCACATAGACCTTTGATCAACAAACTATCTCATCAAGGGCCTGAAGGATTTTTCTCTGTCCACACTACTCATCTGATCATGTGGTTTCAGTAATTTGAGACAATTCATCACATGTAACATTTTTATCAAAAATTATACCAGACAAAAATCTATTATTCATGAAGCACTTATATATCATTAAGTATAAAAGAAAGATACAGAAATAGATTATTTCAAAATTAATTAATTCTGAAATGTAATGCCCATCAAATCTGTCAAAAGATGTAATGGGTAAAATTAAGGTACTTAAATTTACTCTGGGTTATATCTTGAAAAAGATATATGATTAGCCCCATGGACTCATGAGAAAGAAACTCCACCTTGCAGTAACAAAAAATCCATTCTATATTTTTTGACGAAAGTAGCAAATGAGGATAAAAAAAATGAAGATGACACAGAAGACAAAGAGAGGATAACAAAGCAAGTAAGGACTGGAGAGATGTGCTACAATCACTCATTGTTCAGTGTAATGCACAAATAATAATGCTGATCATAAAACAAAATCTTTGGCAAATGCCTACTGCTAAAATAATAATGCACCTTTGTTTGCAATGCTTTATGATTAATCACTGTCAAGTTTTGAAATGGAAAAAAAAAAGCAGTAGGAACAAATCCTTTCTTCTCCAGACTTCCAAAAAACTTTCTTGCTCTGCTTATTTTAAGAAGTTTCCCCAATGAAATACATACTTCTGCTATACGAAAAAGTAAAGGAACAAGGATCTTCCAAACCCTTCATAATAAACCTACTACAAGAATTTGCATTGAAATTTTCAATTCAAATGCGTACTTTCAGATCCCAGAAGAATTCAATAAAAGTTACTAGACATTTAAGTATTAAAATTTTTACTTTTTCATATTCTGATTTCTGTTAGCAGCCAAAATACTACAACTTTGAGAATATTTTCCTCTAAATTAAAAAGATCACAATCAGCTAAAGATGTAGAAAGTTCCACTGGATTCAGTGTTTGAAGAGACAGTATCCCTTTTCTACCATTTAGAAAGTTTTCAATGATGGAAAGACGGAAAAGAAGGAAATTTGAACTGTGTGCAGGTTTTGGCTGGAACAGAGTTAAATTTCTTTGTAGTAGACTGTGCAGTGCATGTTTTGGATTTAGGACAAGAATAATGTTGGTAACACAGGGATGCTTTCATTATTGCTGAGCAGTGCTTATTCAGAGCCAAGGACTTTTCTGCCTCACACCCCAACCCCACCAGCGAGGAGGCTGGGGGTGTACAAGGAGTTGGGAAGGGACACAGCAGGGTCACCTGACCCCAAGTGAACAAAGGGGTATTTTAGACCATATCGTGTCGTGTTCAGCATATGGAGCTGAGGGGGAGATAAAAGGGGAGGGACATTTGGAGTGATGGTGTTTGCTTCCCCAGGCACTGTTACATGTGATGGGGCCCTGCCCTCCTGGGGATGCCTGAACATCTGCATACCCATGGGAAGTGGTGAATTAATTCCTGGCTTTGCTTTGCTTTGCTTGCGTGCACGGCTTTTGCTTTACCTTTTAAACTGTCTTTTATGAGTTTTCTCACTTTTCTGATTCTCTCTCCAATCCTGCTGTGAGACTGAATGAGCAAGGGGCTGTGCAGGGCTTAGCTGCCAGCTGAGGTTAAACCACAACAAATAGTAAAAACCAAAAGACAGCTCTGAAGAACACAAATAACTTCTGCCCTCTCTATTCTTGTGCTTGTTTCTTGCAGAGGGACTAACTTATTTTAGAACAGAGTAGCCAAAAAATGAAAATAAAAGGAATATGGGACAAAAAAGAGAAGATATTTACTGCAGAATACCATTCCTGATAATGTGTCTGAAAATAAATTTAATTCCAATGAAGAAAGCAACATTATATACATATACCAGTTTAAGACACCCAAGCCACTGTAGAACATCTGTTTACAAGAAGACAAGTCAGGGACAGTGACCTTGCTGTGCTCATGCATTTCTACACAGTGACAAGTGCACATGAGGTCTACTGGAACCCATACCAGACTTTTGTGTACAATCTGCAAGACATGCTCCAACACCAGCCTTCAGGTTTGGGCTCCTTGGGTGAATGCATAAGGATCTCAGTGTCCAAATATAACTCATCTGAGTTTTTGTAAAACTGTAAAATGTTTAGCCTGAGCTAGGCCTTTTCATAATGACAATTTTACTTCTTGATACATAAATTAGTCATTGGCTGGTTTTTATCAACTACGTGCATGGCTATCCTAGTAACCAAAGTCTAGACATTTTCCACTCAGACTTTCACAATTTTCCTCTCCTGTGAAACTTCTACTCACTTGACTTACAAGTCATCTCTTGCATAGGAAGAAAAACATGAAGCATGAGATGAGTAGTTAAGAGGAGAGGACCAGAAAAGGTCTCCTCGCCACCATACCTGTAGTCAGGACCAAAAGTACTTAAGGAAGCAAATGCATGTCATAAATCTAAAGAGATTCCAGCAGCAAGTCTTCATTGTAAAATCCTATCTTTAGAAAGGACATTAAAGCACAAAATTATGTGCAATAGAATTACCTATTGATCAGCTTCTTTTGACGCTGATTTTTTTATTGGAAAATAATATACCAATATCCTAGAAGTCACCTTTAACCATCTGTGTGGCTGTTAGATTCAGGTTAGTCCTTTAGAAGCTGAAGGGCAATGCAGGAGATGACAAAAGTCCAGAGGCAATCCCACATGGGACTTTCTAAATTGAATTCCTGCTCTCACAGTATTGCTATC
Source organism: Nicator chloris (assembly GCA_013400495.1). NCBI lineage: Eukaryota > Metazoa > Chordata > Aves > Passeriformes > Pycnonotidae > Nicator > Nicator chloris. The sequence goes on from WAAE01007050.1 coordinate 5,936, forward strand.
CTTTCTTCCAAGTTGCATGCCAAGCTCAACTAGGGCACAATGAGAACCTGATCTAAAATCAAAGCCAACGGACAATTTTTTTTTTTAAACTAGACACAGTGAAATGATGCCTATGGCATTGGAGAATTTAGTCAGTCTAGGTCCCTGAGACAGAGGCAGTGAAATTAAACAGGCAAGGACCTATCAAAAACTAACACAAGGACATGCACGTAGAGCTGCCTTCTGAAGTTGTAAATTCTGAGAAATTATCAAGATCATGTCTTAATAGATAGCTTAGATTTTATTCTCCGAACTAGCCTGGAAGAAGCCCAGCTTCTCTCAAGTGCTAAATCTAGTGACTAGCAATTTAAGGGATAAGAAAATATTTTAACTATACCCCAGACTCTTCGTATTTTCCCATTGAGCACTTTCAAACTATTTTCAGAATATTTGTCAAATTCTCTCTTCAATTGTCCTCAGATGCTTCTGTCTACAAAGCATCAGGGTCATCCTTTCCAAGCATGAGCCAGTACAGTGGGACTTAAATGACTTCCTCAACATCAGTTTTCACAGACAGGAAAAAAAATACTGTAATGTAAGTTTGGGTATGCAGAGTTCCACTTCACTAAGAGATGGATGCCAATATTCTGTCAGAAATAAGTCCTGTTCATTACAGGAAAACCACATGTCCCTGAGCAATTCCAGTGGAATTTGAAAACTAATTCATTCCTTGGCTGATTTTGCAGAATCTTCACAAAGAGATGAAAACTCTCACTGTCTCTTCTCAGACCACATATGGGCAGCAATCACCTCTACACACTTTGTTGATAATTAACGATGAAAAATTAGAAATTCAAAGAATAAATTATTTGTTGCATTTTGTCACTGAAGAGACTAGGAAAAAGGTCTATTATTATTATGATGATTGAAGTCTAGAACAGATAAAATTCTTTCAGTCTAAAAAAATTATATATGACAGAAAAGGATACTTTTTTACATCTCTATTGAAGCATTTAGTTCCACATTTTTATTTGGAATAGACTTTCTTTTTTTTTTTTTTTTCCTCCACATTTGTGGCTGAAAATTCCCTGTCAGCTGTCATTTAATTAAATTTTGCTAACTGAGCTCACTAGATTTCCAGTTGCAAGGGAATCTCTACTGGAGAACAGCCGTTATGGATCTGACCAAAGGTTCATCTTCCCTGACAGTCCTTTTCTAGCTATGACTCATAGTGGAAGAGTGGAAGAATAAACATATGTGCTAACACATTGTTCTAGCCTTCAATAATCTCCAGCTCAGGGGCTTTTTGAGAGAAGGTGCCCTTATGCTCATCAAAAACCCTCGCTAGAATTTTTCTTCATTAGTACACTTAGTCCCACTGAACACAAGTATAAGTTATAGTAGATGGTCCTGGGGTTCCCTCAACGTCAATAAACCCAAACTTTACAGTGCCTAAAGAACAACCTTCCTTTTACTTTTTTCATTATTGCAGTCTTAAGCTCTAAAAAACATAGTTTGATCCTAATACCATGGGGCAAAGTCTTCTCAACATTGCATGTGCTTTGCAGCTTAGCCTTCTTGTTAAGCTAGTGGTCTTATTCATCATATATACCCGTCACTTTTCCCTCTCTTTTAGGAACAGATCTGTCAAGTATATTTAGATACATTTCTATGCAGCTTCCCAGAATATTCTAGTATCTAAAACAGTGGATATATTTTTATATCCACATATGTGCGTCTGCAGATTTTTTCTCATGGACCCCAGAAAACTGGCCAAGAAAAACAGCATATGCAAGAATCTGAATGTACAGGCATATACGCACATCTCTAAAGGCTGCATGAAAGTCTTTTTGAAGTAACAAGTTCTTTAGTTTCTAGGACAACTGAAATCAAGGACCAGATATATTTGACAAGCAATTCCATGCTCTGGAATCAAGAGAACTTTATTTTTTTTATGAATGATTCAAAACACTAATTACAGAATAATCTCAGAGGTATTTTCTTAGTGATTTTTTACAATAGCCTAGCAGTTATCTGGTACATACTGAACCCCTTCTTGCTATATATTCAGATACGATGATTTCCCACATCTATTTCTGTTTGTACCTATCCAGTATCTGCAGCGTTTTAAAGTAAAATTCTCAGATGCTGAAAAAATCCTTTCCCATACATCTAAAACGATTGTATTTATAACAAAAAATTTAACAAGTCACAATTGCTTACTGATTTGAGTTTGCCAATTTCATTAAGTTTGCTTCTAGAAGTCCTATTTTATACTGCATAGCTCTCTCTGAGGTCACCAAAAGGGTTTCATTTTTCATAATTTGGAATGTTCATTAGATATTTATATGAAAAATGAGAACAAAGTATGCTACAGTAGATAGAACAAAAACAATTTCATAGGGCAGTAAACTCGCATACTCCAGGGCATAACCCAACTAGTAATTTATAGGGTTAGGCAGAAGCTCTGCTCACGGACAGATTATTTTGAAGAGAATACAATTAAATGTTAAGTACCTTCCATCAAACCATCCAGTTATAAATTGGACAAAATACAGTATCAGAATTTCTTTGCCTGTATCTTTGTGAAACCAGCTCCCTGCCTATCACCCTTGCCTGAGTGACAACCACAGCAATCTTTCTCACTCCAGACTGCTCTCAGTACAGTTCATGTAGTCAGACGCCAATTTAACTAGATTACGATTTTTTTAAGATTTAAAATGTGTTTCCTAGCCTATTTACTTCTTTGTTTTACTTTATTCTATTTCTTACACCATTTTTCTTTAAGGTATGAAATGACCATTTTGTTTCAAGCGAGCAAGGCGAAGTCTCTGTGTATTGCTTTCATACTTTATATACCACCCTGAAATACACCTCCATTTGAAAGCATAAATTATCTTCTTCCCTCATTTTCACATGGACTCTCATGTGCAGTATCTAAAACTGTATTGATCAAATTTATCCAAGGTTTGTAAATGAAGATAAATAAAAATCCTTTTTAAATGTAGAAAGGTTAAATATATATAATACATACAATTATTTACCTTGTTATTAATATACTTCTGAAAAAATGTTGGAATAAGCAAAACCCTTTGCTTACTGCAACCACTGATAAAAGAGTTTTTACCAGTCACCATATTTAACTGACTCTAAAGTGATCATTATTCTGATTGTCCTTTTAATTCAAAAGTGCATTGTATTTGCTTAAGCACAATTCACTGTCCAAGTACCTTATCATTTAACATCATCACATTTTTGCAACAACTTTTCAGTGAATCTATCTCACAAAACTCTTCATCTATAACTGCCTTCCCTTTTGGGTTGTATCATACTTCTGCTAAATAAGTTCAACTTCATACAGTGGGAAAGGAATAAAAATAAAGGAAAGGAGAAAGTGCTTTAAAGTCTCGATGAGACTCCAAAGTGAATTCTCACAGTAACATAAGGGCCTTTCACTCATTATAGTGCAAAACCACAATCCAGACCCAGAGTGCAGCACAATGAACTGCGAAGTCTTGGCCATTAGAAGTAGAAACATCCTCTCTTCTTGTTTCTCCTCATTTCTTGGAGAAAAAAATGAGTTTGTCCAATTTTAAATGCAATAAATAAGGCAGGGAATTTGTTCTCATCACTCCCTTCCACCCAACAGCTACACAGTAACCACTGCAGCTGGCTTTTATGAGTGAGAGGGCTGGAAGCAGGCTCTGTGGACCATTTCATCAGCATCAAAATGAGCTGGTGTCAGCTCCTCATGAAGAGACAAACATGAACTTCCAGCAAGATAGAGGGCAGGGGCAGCCTGAGGTGTCAGGAGTGACAACCGCACACTGGCCACCTCCCTGCCTCCTCAGAAGGCACAACCCTGTCCAGAGCCAGAATATCCACTTTGTCCAGGTGGGTCAAGGTTGGAGACTGTGTCTGCAGTGTTCTACTTACCTCTATGCCCCCTTTTCCCAAAGCTGAGATTCCTCTGAGAGAAGGAATAAGAAAAGTTTGCTTTAACAAGTCCATCAGCATGAACTGCTTGAGAAGGTAAATCAGGAAGATCTTCTGTGGCAGCAAATTAAGCTCTGCCCAATAAGAGAAAAAAAATTAAATAGATGCTGCACAGACACAGAATGCATGTTTGATTAATTGTGATTCTTGCATGGTATTTAGGAAAACTGTGCTTTCAGAATGAAGCAGCATGATTTGATTTCTGAAATACCCTTGTGTTTGAGATACCCACTTACTTTACAAGCAATGAGTCTGCCTCATTAGTATACAGTGTGCAACTATAGCTCTCTATAGTTAGGGCAAAATCCTACCATCTGAACTTCAATCAAAAAAATCTGCTAAATAATGACAGAAAGCATTTGTCACAGAGCTGTATTTTAGGGAGAGGAGGTTCAAAGACCATTCTTTAGGTTCATTGTGGATTAGAACAATTAATGGTAACAGCAAAAAAGAGTTCCCAGTATGCTGAAAAACTACAAACAAAAGTTATTTAGTTACTTTTTTTACTGAAAAATCCAATATCAGCCTGCCAACAGTAAATGAAAGGAAAGCACAAGGAGAGGTATTGACATTTTGTATTTCTGAACCCGTCCTTGGGACAGTAAAGTCTTTCTTTGGCATTTCTTTCACATTTACTTAGAACACAATAAATATATCTATCCAAGCAACTATATCAACACTAGGAGCTTATTTTACCTAGGTTCAGGCGCCTTGTGTTGTTATGTAGGTGGAAAGGCAGATTCGTTTCTCCTTCTTCCTCGAGATGAGTAGGTGTGTGGAAAAATGCCATATGAATCAAATTATCTTTGATTCATCATTGTAACATTCATACAAATAATTTGTGCTTAGGAACTCATTTTTTATGCAGGCATGCCTGGCAAGTATACAGTATACAAAAGAAAAGACAAAAAACCAAGGACTCCATTGATTCAAAATTCAGTTTATCTCTGCATTTTGCTCAATATTGGTTTTTTTCTTATTCTTTGAGCAACAATTTTTATCATAATAATTAGTAAAATCCTATTGCAGTCAAATCCTTTTGTAAAATGCCTCCTAAAGGATTTAGAATCCCTTTCTTTGAAATACCTATGGTTAGAGTAAATCACAGGAGCTATGGCAGCCAGCTGAGCTCAATTCAACTGCGAATGTTCTCTTTTAATCCACCTGGATCTCCTCCACTCCTTCCTACACATTTTGTGGGCAAGGAAAACCAAAGGCCTTGATTACACAGAATGCCCCACAGTATTTTCTTCCAGAGAGTTTAAGCATAATATTAAGGACACATTGCACCACTCCTTCTGAAGTCTGCAGTACTGGTATTAGCATAAATCTCAAACTGACTTCCTTATTTGATCTTTTCCCAGCATGTGAACATACAAGCACTGGAAGCATCTGTGGGATTCTGAATACATCTAAAGTAATGTGCACATCAGTCTCCTGCTGAATGGGTCTTAAATCTACAGCTTTTATTGTTCAGGCTGTTGCTTCAAGTTGACTTGCAGTGCAAGAGGATTCCTGCAGAGGCTTTTTTAAAGTCCAAATTCTGCAGTCTGACATAAACAAAATGCAAATTCTCAGCTTTTTAAATGCAAAATATATATCTGCTAACAACCCTCTCTTTAATTCATGTGACATGCAAAACCAATTGGGAGAGTGATTTGTGATGGAATAAATTGTTTTGTCATGTCATTCCAGTCAAAACACTGAGGATGTGTTTCTAGCTGACCCATAAGCAACTCTCAAGAAACATATCCTCTTCTTCCTCTGTCTGTAGAAAAAGAAGGTATTTCCTATTTCCTATTTTATTTAGCAAAGCAGGCAAAAGTTTTGTTGATTTCTGATGCTACAGAAGTGAAATAGAGTATCCACAATAAAAATGTTAGTAAAATGGCTTCTTCATCTGAATTAAAAAAAAAAAAAAAGGCAACAACAAAAACAAACCCTCAATTTTCCCAGGCTTATTCCATCCCACCACAGAAACCACCTGAGCATTGCAAAACAGTAGAAAGGTACCGGTGAGCCAAGTTTTGGGATTTCAAAGGGGTTTTGCTTAATTATTCATACAGCAAATTCAGCAAAAGGTATTATTAGTTCTCTTTTTCCTCAGTTCATTTAACACAGGTCTCTCTCCTTCACTTAGTGTTATTATTTCTAGGTGTGAATGTCTTTTCTGTCATGTGAAATTGAAATCCAATCTCATTAACATACAATTTCTTTTTGGATTGCATTTTCTCTCTTGTCTATAGCTAGTATTAACTATTTTGCTTTTTGCTTTCTTTTTTTGCTGCTGCTCTTCCTCTAGAATTATCTTTTGGAATGTAGTTTACATGAAAGATGTTATACAAAAAGCAAAGGATAATGTAATTTCTTTTTACCAAACAAAACAAAGTCCACTTCATGCAAGGCTTATATCTATTATCATTGTTATTCAGGGAGGGTAGATGATGAAATTGTCAGAATAGCTAGTGAGGGTGTATCCTGCATTATTGCTGTTCTGTAAGGACAGAGGGAATGGAACACAAAACATTGTTTTGTTTGCGGTCATTAATTTCTCTGCTGCAAAAAAAGTAACACTGAGCAGATGCACCTTTTTTCTGAACAGAAGTGTTTTCTCTTCCTAATTAATTGGGGACTTATTCAATACTGGCTCAGCAATACAAAATTGACCTTTGAAGATCAAAGTGAAAAGCCATATGGGGCTAAATCTTGTCTCCCTTATGCATGCTAAACTCTCACACATTTCAGATGAGTTTTCATCAGGACTTAGACAGCTCCTGGGACACTTTAATTGTATATCCAAAACTTTTGTGTTTCACTTTATTTTCTTCACCCTACCCTCTCTTTTTGGGTTTCTTCTGAGAAAGTTTCACCCCCACTCACATCTCCCTCAGTCATCCCATTTTGCTTTAGCACAGTTGGCAAACTTCTTACAACACAAAATCTTGGGAGCAAGAATATTAACACTGCATAATTTAGGAGAGCCTCCTCATTACACTGCTTCTTCATTTCAATTGTTTGAAATTCTTTTGCACCTACAGGCATATGTAGAAGCCAAACCAGGATCCAAGTGTGCTTACATTACATTACTATTTCTTGAATACCAACAGCCAGAGGGTTAAACTAATAATTCAGAATAAATCAAATATTTATTTTTCTTTCAAAATACTTTACAAACCATACTGACTATATGGTTTTGTAATGCATAATATAGTTTGTATTTAAAATCCTTATTACAATAATACTGTATCTGCTGCCATAAGGATTGTTTTAACATTTTTTTCCCCTGAAATACTCTTATATTTAAAGTAAGTGATGCTGGTATCAGAAGGTTAAACTTGTAAGACCTCAAACCCAACAACAATAGCCAAAAATATTTTAGAGATTTATGTATTCAATGTATTTCACTCCCTTCTCACTACCAGAGGGGCATTTTATGATGAGCAACTATCTAGGCACAGGATACAGTCTATGGTCTACAGTCACTAAAAAGAAGTCTAAACAATTCCAGGGTTCTGACACTGTCAAAATAGCCAAATAACACAGGTTGAAGATGTTTAGAGTGGTCTAGTAATTCTTCAAATGCATGATTACTGCATGACACCCACACTCATGGAGGGCTGTATTGTACCAATCACAATTTAAGTAGGGGAGAAGTTCTTTAAGTTTCTAGTGAAGTCCTGCACTGGTATTGTTTAGGCAAAATGGGAATAAACCCTGGATGGTGTCAATCAGCAGAGTTCCTTGATTGTCAATACAGATATGTTTGATAACTTTTTTTAGAATGGTTGAAGATAGAAATAATAAGGCAGTATCACTGTATGCCATCTTAGAATCAAATAATAGCCTGAAAGAATTTGATTATATTCATCAAGGTGTATTTAAATTAGGAGATGGAAAGACAAGACAGATGGTAGTTCACCTGCAAAAGTAAGCAAAGCTTTTTAAGAGTTTTCTAATGTCAGGTTCTTCTTATTTTAAGACAACTTTCTGGACGCTGAAAGTGGAGGCAGCCAAAAAAACTACCCAAACTCCCAATCAGTGGCCTTAGAAGGTCATATACCACAGGAATAAACATAAAATCAGGTACAAAACAATATTCAGATCTTGTACTCTGTTACGCTTCTGAGTTACATATTTAAAAACCCAGCACATTAAAGTCTAATATGGAAGGCCTTTCAAAGGTGAGACACAAGAATGCTGCATTTGACCACACTCTATGAAATGGTAAAATACTTACCTACCAAAGGGTGAAGCTGACAGGATATCCTAATTAATATTTTCGAAGTACCTCAGATCTCTGTCTACACAAATTCTGCATAACAGTTGCAAAAAATGCTCAGGATAAAGTTCTGCACTGAATTAACTACTCACATTCAGTCCTACTATGGTAATCTGGTTCTCTCAGAAGGGACAGGAAAAATATTGCAAGACAAAAGAGCTATTTACATAAATTATAATGTTAAGACATGAAGAAAAGGAGATATGATCATGGCTAGGCTAGAAATTAGAAGCTTCTTAATTAGCTGTGAAAGGGAGAATATTATTTCAGTAGATTTAGGCAGAGCAATAAAGCCCAGTTTTAAGAGAGATCTAAGCCACTTTTTGCATGGGATCATACATCCCGATCACTCTAATCAGGGGCTACTATTTCTTCAATCAGGTACATTTACAGAGTTCAGAGATGTTCCCAGAGCTCAAGACAGCATTATAAGCAGTAAGAGAGAACCATAGTCCTTCACTGCAAACCTGGGAGGACTTGTGATGCTGCAAGCAAACGAAGGCCATGCTCCTGGCTAGGGAGCTGAGCTGTGACCTGGATTCAGTTCACTGCTCTGCTATTCATCTCTCATGTTTCCTCAGGCACATCACCATCCCAGAAGCTTTTCATCTGTGACAGAACTAAATACTTATCACCATCAGAGGTAGGTACAAGGATCAATACTGTATGGATTTAAGATACAAGAGTAATAGCAAACATGCAACTACATTTACAGGGTGCTTTTAATTCCAAAATCTCAATTTTTATGGGCACAGTCTCCTCAGCTGTTAGCACACCTATCAGACATTTGCATTTCAGGCCAGGTGACAGAAGCACTGCTAAGAGGGCGGAGACCAGCAAGTGAGGCAGCTCACAGAAGACAGCAGGAGGCAGCCAGGGATGATGCACTGCCTGTGGTCCTGCTGCCTACTGAGACCAGCCTGGAGCCTGGACCGCACTGCAGCTGCTGCACCGAGGGCAAAGGGAGTGTGTGTCTGCGGGTGCCTGTGTGGGGGTGTTAGGGGGGAGGGTAGAACTGGACCCCTCTGAGCAAATGGGATTGCTGTCCTCTGCCTCCCACAGACCCCAGCATGAGAAACACAGCTACTTCTTTAGGTCTTTCTCCTCTGCCTCCTGATTCACTTCCATCCTCCTCCACTCCTGCCCGTGCCAAGAGGAGCACGACTTTGGCCAGGGCTGTTCTGCAGTCTCTGATGGAACAAAATCAGTTTCACCTGCACTCCTGGGAGACACTGAGCTGCTGTTGGCTGCTACATCAAACAATGGCTCTGCCACTGACACAGTCACAGCTGCTTTTTAGTTCAGGTGCTGGCACGCTGCATGTCTGCTGCTTTGTTACTGCCTGGTAGATGTCTGATGACTGCATCCTCAGAAGAAAGCGTTGGGATTAGTATGCAGCTTATCTGTATTTAACAGTCAGAGAAAATATCAAAAAGCTATGTATAAAATTGTATCTCTGTTGCTACCCAAAGGAGTCTATACCCTGTGTTTTTCCCATGAACACTGATTTTATAGTATGTTATTCAATTAAGACTTCTTCATACATATTCTTCAGTTGAAGTCATACATCTAGCTTGTTAGCCTAAAATTCACAGATTGCCTCCAGTGTTAAACTTTCACTTTTAACAGGATACTCAGATTTCTGTTTCTAGAAAGTGAACTTAAATTAAAGCTCCCCATGGGGCATTTCAGAGGATGACTCTAAATAAGCCAAAGGCAATACATTAAAGAACAGATCTTTATTATAAAAGCTTGTAAATTCACAGTAACTGGCAAGGAAGGAAGGCTTGCACAGAAAATTCAAGAAAATAGACTAAATTCAATAAATATGCTTTATTGATGAGTTAGTGGAGAGTAGACAGCACTGCAGAAACAACAGTTTAGAAGACAGATCACTGTCTGGACTAGTAAGAGTTCACACCCATAACTGGCTGTAATTCTCTTATCCCCATAAAGAAATCAGGTGTAACTCAAATAATCAAAATATCAGTGCAGGATTTGGACTCTAAGCCCAAAGTTGCCAAAAGGTCAAGAGTATATAGAAGGGCTCAGCTCTAAGTAGCAGTCGAGGATCTCATTTGCATCCACATTTTCTGCATGTGCATAACAATAGAAAAGGAAGGAAGAAAATTTTTTTTGCACACTGACTCACTGGATTGTTTACCTTGAAACAAATCCTGCTACAGGGCTTAAGTAATTGTCACAATAGGGCCTCCTCGCCTTTACAGAATTGAAGTTCGAGTCTCTTAAATGCTATGTGATCCCATAGCATCAGTATTTTAAAATCCTTTACCCTCATGTTAAATTAGTAAAGTTTAGTGACTTCATCAGGAAACTGGTCATTTGGGTGTCTTGTATCTGGCAAGGCTTTTATGAGTTTTTGTGGTTTGCTTTTGGTTTTTGAGGGGGCTGGTGAGGATTTTTGGTTAATCACTTGGGCTCCATCAATGTTTTTATTTTGCCTAAGTAAGCAATTTCTTTTGAATACAAAATTCTAACTAAATTCTTTAATCAGCTTTTGCTCAGAAACTGTTTATTTCCATCTGCATTACAAACGTAGGATTTAAACAACCTATCAACTCAGCATAAGCAGCGAGTCATCTTGTCAGTCTATCCTTTCCTCTCAGGGATACAACTACTGTATTCTGTAGTTCTGAAGAAAGAAAATAATAGGATTAGAAAAACATTGAGGAGAAGGGGATGTCAAACAAAAGAAAAGCATGCTGTGGTTCTAAAGCAGTCTCATCAAGTACTGGGAACTGTAATCCATTTGTGCTAAAGATTTTGCCTCTGCTAATTAAACAAAAGAACCCATGAAAGACTTACATAGTTTGATACTGCAGTGTGGCCTACAGGGAAACATAATTAAAACACATTTTAGTGTGTTGGTTTGGGCTTGGATGGAGTTAATTTCTTTCAGAGTAGCTACGAGGGGTCATGTTTTCGGTTTCTGCTGAAAACAGGATTGATAATACAATCAGTATTGATTACAACACAATGAGTCATTTTAGCTATTGCAGAGCAGTACTTACATCGAGTCTAGGCCTTTTCATACTGTCCTGCCAGCGAGGAGGCCAGGGGTGCATAAGAAGGTGGTAAACAACACAACTGAGACAGCTGATTCCAACTGACCCAAGGGATATTCCAGACCACACGGCATCGTGCCCAGCAGTAAAACTAGGGGGAAGTTGGCTGAAGGGCCACTGCTAGGCAACTGGCTGAGCATCAGTCAGTCAGTGCTGAGCAATAGCTCCCATTTGTATCCCTTGTCTTCTGGGGGTTTTATTCCTGTCTCTTTATTATTTTTCTTTTCATTACTATTACCATTATTATTAAAAGAAAAATAATTAAACTGTTCTTATCTCAACCCAAAACTTTTCTCACTTTTACCTTTCCAATTCATTTCAACCTGTCCTGTTGGGGTAGGGAGTGAGTGGCTGGGGTTAAATAACAACAGAGTACATGCAAATTTAGCCATTAATAAGCAATCTAAAGTACACTCAGTCATACAAACACACCATTATTTAAGGATTACAATGTGTGAGAAAGCCAGCAATCAAATAACCTTATAGATCCCATACTCAGCCTACCAAAAAAAATAATGCGCAACCACTTTAGAAAAATCATTCTATACATCTTTGAAGAAAATGCAAAAATTTGATCCAACAGGAATAGTTAATTTCTGTAAGCACTTTCAGCTCTGATGTTTTGTATCACCATTAGACAGGTTTATTAAAAAAAGAAATACTATTTCAATAAGTCAATGTAACATCAGATATACAGTGTAATTTTAGAAGAAAAGCTTTGCAGTCTATTTTCTTCATTTTTAGAGACACAAATCACGGGGTTTTTTCGTGTACTCCTGTATTGGCTTAACTTCAGGTAGTCAGCTAAATAAGCATTCACTTAAGACTTAGTTCTATTGAGTGAGGGTGGTATTGAGAAGAGTGACCTTCTCTGCATATTAAAGTTTACATAAGAAATGTGAAAAACTGTTTTTGACCTTGTAAAAGGCCATTCTTTCCATTTAAACAGAGCTGCAGGCAAGCAAGGAGCATCCTGAAAGGTGCTAGCGTTGTGTGCTAATCATGCTGAAGTCTGTAAATGTGAGTAAATAGCATCTAAATATTGGTCAGGAAAACACACAAAATAAAAGCTGAAACCTTGTCTACTGATAATTCTTCAGCTTTAAATCAAAAACTATTTTGAAATTTAAAGTTAAGGCTTAGAGTATTTCTCCTATCAAGCCCAAACAAACACCAGAAAAATCAAACCAAATAAAAAACCAAACAAACAAACAAACAAACAAACAAACAAACAAAAAAAACAACACACCTCCTCTCTGCCCTCCTCCCACTCAAAAGAACCCCAACCACAACTGAAAACAAACACACAAAAAAGCCCCAACTACTTTTTGCTCAGAACGTATTTTCCTATTCCTGGAATATGAGCTGCAAGTCTCAGAGAAGAGGACAACTGGGATTTCAAACACAGAGAGTCCAATGAGACTGTGAGATGCGAGACATCAGTCTGTCTCACATGCAGATCAAGGTAATTCAGATGAGAATTCACTGTTTCGGAGATGAGCGTAACTCAAAGCGGAACGAGAGCAATTTGACATTCCCACTTGCCACAGTTTGCAAAGACAACCAGTGTTTACAGAGGTTTGCTTATTGTTCTCACAATGCCTTTTCTTGGCCAATTCTTGTGTGCAAACACCGTAACAACACAGCATAATAAGCCCAACCTGCTTTAGCCCCCTGCATTCCCCAGTGCACGTTCAAACAAGGCTTATGCAGTTTGGCCCAGATGCACGCACATTTCCGCGTATCGAGGTAAGCAGAGAAGAAGCCAAGATCAAAGCCTCGTCTCTCCCAGGTGAATCACAGAGCTGCAGACTCACCTCCCACCCCACTGAGCTTAGTTATTCATGAGACACAGGATGTTAGTCCTATCAGAAAATACTACTCAAGCAGCGTAAAGCTGTGAGTGAATACTTTGGAAAATGCTGCTGGAAAGTACTGTAAACAAGTGTTCCTCTGCTCTCTACAGAAAACGGGATGTTGAGGTGTGGAGATAACACAAATGTTCTCAGAAAAATACAAGTTACTGACTATTTCTGATCCTCTTGGCTGCTAAATAAATACTTGAAAAAATCATGAAGAATCCATAAAGTTTTATTTTTGTAGAGCCTTTCAAGCTTGCTGCATTTGTAGTTTCACTAGCCAGCTCCATCACTGGCCTGATCAAGCTCTGCTTCATACGATTTCCACCACATCTGATCAAGTTTTGCTTCATATGATTTCCACCAGACTGTTCCCTCCTCGTATGAGTATTTCCAGACTCATCCAGCAGGCCTCGCCTGATGACTAATCTCCCCGCTTGTGTCCCTGTGCTAATACTACAGATTATCCCTCAACTCCACCAGCCAGTTGTCTCCCCAGTTTGCATGCCAAAAGACAGGAGAGCTATTCCTCAACCTAACCATGTCACACAGGAGGTATTCAACACCTAGAGTTAAAAAGCAAAACTGTTCACCATGTAAGTATGAAAAATACGTGATTCTGGAGATGGGTAAATCTTGCAAACATGCAGAGCTTTTAATCCTTTTAAGCTGTACCTTAAGCATCTTCATGACATTTCAGTGCATCTTGAGTTACTTCTGAACCCTGGAGCCCTTTCAGTCCAGCTCACTTTAGCAAGGCCAACAGTCAAGCCATGTTCACACAGTTCCTCTCTTCTTATCTACAGTGTTTTGTGACACGTTTTCCAGGTGATCCTGGGAGTTTCTGTATAAATAAAAAGCTTGGCCTCTTTATTTGGTGTTAAGTCATATTCCACAGTCTTCCTGCAGACTGATAAAGGGTATTCATTTTTAGTCAAGCGACAGTCACTAAAATTTAAGTATTGTCCTGAGGCTGAAGGGTATATGTTGGAAAACTTGTCAGTAAATGTAGATAAATATTTGCCAAGAAATATTCACAATACAGAAATTTTCCTAACTACAGCATAATTCTGTAATATTGACTGGAATTCAGGTATCATGTGCAAGCTCCCCCAACCATCCTATGTACCTACTGATGTCTCTTTGAGCTGCTGCAAGGACAGGCAGCATCCGCAGTTGTTGCAAAATGTGCATTTATATAACAATATAAATGTATCTACTCTAATTTTAGCTCCTGCCAGCAGGGGAAAGTGTTTGCAACTAAAATACAAAGTTTGAATTTTTGCAAACAATTTATACTTACTGTAACACCAACCATACTCACACATGAATAAAATGTAAGGGATTTTCCTGTTAATGTTTTCAGCATATATTTCAAATCTCAAATATGTTCAATTACAGCTTCTGATTGTTCTACCCCTGCACTGTAAATGATGAGAAGCTCTCTGCTGTGACTGCAGTACAGATGCTTTCCTCTCTCTATTAATAATCCCATTGAGAAATATGAAGCAGCCTTGCACGATTAATTTAAGCTTCATTATTTTCCTAATTTTCCAAAACTGAGTATTTACATTGTTACTACAAGGATAGGTTATATTAAATATTGCTCCTGTCAACTAAAAAATATTTTCACATTCAGAAATATTTCCATGCTATACAGTAGCAGAATAAAGTGGCAGAGGAGGATGGACTATCCCTCAAGATAGTCACTAAATTCCTTTTTCATTCCTTCAGTTTATGTTATGTTCAGGTTTGGGATTTTTCTTTTGTTTTGTTTTAACTGGTTGCCATGTGAACTGGCAATAAAGTATGCAGTCTTCTATACCTATTAATGTCTTCCCATTTTGAGAAAAGAGAGGCAGCTTTTAATGTATCTCTCTCTGAGAACAGCTTGTGTTGCAGACTCGACCTCATGCAAAAGGAGAATTCAAAATATCATAAGCAATTCAGTAAAACTGAAACTTGCACCCAGAAAATCTGCCAACATGCTTTAATTCAGGAGCAAAACTACTGACTTTATTATTCCAAATACAAAATCATCACTAACAGGACTAATAGCAAGTGCTATCAATGGAATAGCTCTTGAATATTGGGATTTGGTTATTCATCTGACGTTCTTGAAAATTGAGCATTTATTAATGAAAAATGTTTATAATTAGTATTCAACCTCTGCACAAACCACATTATCTTGTAGATCAAGAATTAAGTAAAATGCATAGGAATATAAAAACATTTCTGATGGAGGCAGAAGAAGGAAAGAAAGAAACATTCCTCACAGGAAAACAACACTTAGATTAATGCCAAAAAAAACCCCAGGACTGCTAAATATGATGGGAAGGAACTCGTACATTCCAGCCATATGGTGAGACTAATCTCTTCTAGAAAAACTGCATTCAATACAAGTATATCTGGAGAAGAGCTCTTAGCTGGGTACAAACCACAGACACTTGTACTCAATTTGTAAGGGGAGGAAATGGAAGAACAAGAGGGAGAGGAAAAGCTATATTAAGAAGTCAAATTGCAGAAGCCCTTTGACTGCTATTACAAATTGAAGATCTTCAAAACTGAAAACCTGCCATTAATCTCTTATTTACATGGAAAGCACATGCTTCTTTTTATCTGAAATACTTACAGTAACAACAGGAGCTGAGACTAGACAGATAAACACAATATGTCTGGTTATCAAGAAATTTAAATTTCTTATCTAAATTTGGGGTTGAAGCTGATATTTGCTTACTGTGAGCAGATAGTGCATCTGCTCAGTGAAACTTATGTTCCCATCATTTTTACTGCTAATAGCAGTAGTGAAACGGCATTTTCATGGGGCCCATTTTTTCAGGAACCAGTCATTTCTAAGGGGGAGGAAGTCCAATTACTAAATCAGTCGCAAAATCAGAGACTATAAACCCCAAAAGTTTACAGTAGTGAAGTCCAACAAGAAGCTAGGCACAAATCTATAACATTCTCTCAGAAGTTTTTAAGCTAAAATTGTTCTGAGGGAAGCATGTGAGCTAAACAAACAGACATTTTATGATGCAACTGTTCTGAGGAAATTTCCAGGAAGGACTGCTTTTTTCTGCATTTTTAATCGCACTCGGTAAACATGGCAGCTGTATACATCTGCTTCTTTCTATGCATGTCTGCTTTAAAAGTGAGTGACTTTGAGTGGCCATGTTTATTTATCAGTTTATTTAATTTTTTAAGAGTTCTGGAAGCATGTGTGATCTTTAACAGAAAATCGTGTGGTCCTTTCAGAAGCTGTGCTGCATAAAGAAAAATAGCAGTGTTTCTGCTTTGCTTAACCAGCTAAGTCAAAGTCAGGGAAAATAAGAGGCCATGATACTAATCATGCAAGAAAGATATAAAGTCATCTCTAGTTGTTTTTTGGTCTGGTTGTTGTTTTTTTTTTCATTGTACTCTGCCATGTAATTTGTTGGCTTTGTTATAGGCTAACATACTTCTACTTTGATGTACTAACTCTTCTACTTTGATCACAGCACTGATTTTGGTGGTTGGCTTGAAGTCTCTGTATGGTACTCATGATGTCCAATGAAGCACTTTTGAAAGCAAATGCAGAAGACATGCAAACAGAGAAATTCAACCTTCATCACATAATTCATTAAAAAAAATTGGCTTTTTCACACTCTGCTATGTGTCCATCACAATCTCTCTCTTATTTACATAAAACTCCCACTGATTACACAGATGATGGTAATTACACTAAATCATTCTATAAGAGTGCTGCCAAAGACATAAACCTAGGTTCTGCAGTACACGTGTCATATAATGGTGATGTCAATTACAGTGCCCAAATAGCAGCAGAGTTTGTACTATTTCAACACGCACACATACTCTTACATTTATGAATGATTAGGCCACAGTTTATTGATCTACAAGCAAATTCATTGCACTGGGGTAGCATTAAGTATGACTGCTAAAGTGTCTGGGCATATCTCGAGATTTTACTCTTTTGTTCTTTTAACACCACAGAGTTATACATAAAAAAGAGGCAGGTAATGTCTCCAACATGTCTTGAAGTCTCAACATATTTCTATTCCTAATAGATGAACAAAGCACATTGATCCTTGAAATAATTAGTTTTGCTCCTTATTTTGAGAACACACGCTTCACCAACAGTTGAATGTCATGAGGCCTATGAATTTAGTAGTCAGGATTCACAGGAAGACTGAGTGACTACCTACCCCTCATATTTTGAATGCAAGGTCATTCTGCCAGCTGCTCATGTCATTAAGGTGACATTGCACCTCTGAAATGAGTTGGTTTATATTTTAACAGTACCCTACTGCTTGACCCCAAATCTTACATTTGCTGAATCAACACTATCACAGAACAGCAAAGTCTGTCTGAGATAGCGATGTTTTAATACATGATGATTCATCATGACAGGACACTGAAAGCCCTGTGGCATGTGTAGAAAAGCTTTAAATAGTACATAGTTGTTAACTTATTTTAATTAAAAAGGCAAATGCACAAGAGAGTTGAGAACAATCTTTCTGTATCACATCACTTTTACTTGCTCCACTTACCCCCACAGAACTGTTTTGGTTCCACTAAGAAATTCTATTTTAAAAAAAAAGTCTTCTTCCTTACTTTCATATCTTAGTTTCTTTTCTGCATGGCACATCTAAAGGCATACAGCTCCTGGCTGCAAATACTACAGAGGTTCACTAAATATAGGACAGCATGAAAATATGTTGAATACATTTGTCAGCACTGTACTAAAACAGAGCTGCATAGCAGAAAAATTCCCTCATTGTTAATATATACTGGCTTTATCACCTTTCCAAGGTGAGAGCACCCACACAGGTATCATAATCAGTGACATTTTTGCAAAGTGCTTCAGGATATTTTATTTATTTTTTGTTCTCCATAAAATGCATGCTGAAAATGTGCTAATGAATGTTACACTATTTTTTAATTTTATATTATTAGCAGAAATTTAGTATGCCATTTCATACTACAGAGGTCTGAATCTCCCTTGTTTGAAGTGCTGCCAGCACAGCTGCAGAGTGCATCTCAGATTAATGGAAGCCACGACAAACAGAATGAGTTAACCCAGTGCAAACTTTCCATCAAATATGCACAGCAGGTAAACAATTGCAAACTTCCATATTTTCTCTGCACTGTGAAGTCATTGCAGATGACATTAAGTTGTTATGTAGCGGGGGACATCAAAGCAGTATGTCACATCAGCAGAAAAACCAGAAATAGCACAAGAAATATCTCAACAAACTATTTTCAGCTTTCTCAGGAAAACTACTGTGAAGCTGCATGGTAGAGCTAAAAAAATTACAACTGTTTGCAGAAATGGACCAATGTTTCTTAATGAACAACCTTTCAGCTTCATAACAGCACTGCAGAATTCTCTATCAAAAAAAAAAAAAAGGGAAATTTTTGCTAATGATACAACCCCATAATTGATCTTTTGTCTTTGAACACAACTGTGAGATCTACAATGCCTCCTGAAAATCTCGCATTAAGAGCAAAAGTGCCAGAAACCATCCCTTCACCAGACTTCAAAATAAACTAGTTACTTTTATTCCTTACAGGTAACAGAAGTTCCACTGTGCAAGCCAAGTTGTGATGAGGCATGTTTTAGCACCATGTCTGCAAAGGAAGGCAACTCTTGGAACCCACATTTAATCTGCTCTGTGCTATCAATTGCTGTTTCTTTAAAATCTGTTCCAGAGACTGGCAGGCTTCACTGTCTGCCTACAACGTGCTCTATAGCCCTTGAACAACTAAGAAGCAGTGTGGGGAAATCATCTTACTGATATTTTTTAAATCATTACAAAGGAGTTTGTACATCACCAGTGCCAAATAGCTCAACTATGCTCACATCAGAAAAGACAAATTTTCATTATGATTTTGGTAAAAGTACTTTCATCATTGGAAATACATAATGAAAGACAAGTTGATGTGGGTTATAGTAGAACAGTTTATGTCTGAACATCTCAACAATAATCAAATACAAGTACATTAATTTGTTTTCTTAACATTGGCTACTTATTGAAGACATATATTTAGTGGTTGTAATAACAATAAAAACAAACAAACAAACAAAAATCCAAATTCTCTTTCCCTTCATGACTGGATATTTGCATTGACTCTCTCCTGTTCCCAGCAAATTACTTGGGTCAAGCACAAGATACTCTTAATAGCATTTTTATCATGCAGACTTCTGTCAAACAGTAGTATCTTACATTTCCACTGGCATTTCTTATCATTAAATGTCCATGTAAGTCTCCTGGTTCTAGCAGATATCTTGTCTACTGTTTTTTCCTTTTGACATTTAAATCAATAATCCTCCAATCAAATTACTCATACTTATAAAGCTTACACCTATTTGCTAATTCACAATGCTAAATGGAAGATGAAATGCAATGTTATATGAAATATCTTACACATAAGACAGTATATTCTCTACATCGATGGTATAAAGTAGACAAAGTAATGAAATTAAATTGCAGCAAGAAAGATCCAGGTTAGAAACAGGAAAATCATCCAAAGAACACTCAAGCAGGGTGCTTAGGGCTGCTGTGACACAACCTGTCATTGGAAGTTATCTAAGAGCATAAACAAAAATCTCCCTTGAAGTGTTACAGGTCTTGACAATCTCGCTGTGGGTAAAACGGACTAAGTAACTTCTTGTAGTCCCTCCTACCCTAGACATTCTAAAATGTGCAAGAAGCATGGAAAATATGAAGTTCAAACATTGGGATAAAAAAGTTTATACTACCATCCAAATTACTCTTTGAACTTATCTCTAGAATCTGCTTGATTCTTTAAACACTTGCTAACAAAAAGTACACCCTTCAGGAATGGATACTTTTTAAGTAGAGAGTGGGACAATGCAGAGGAAATAAAAAGCATCCAATATAACCAGTAGTATAACTGATGAGACATGCACTTTTATTCTTCTTGCCCAGTTGGGATTTAAAAATTCATATATGGTTGGAGTCACATGGCTTAGTTGGAAAGAATTATAAAGAAAAGCTACATAGTGCAACATTTCTTACTATTATTTTCATTCATAATAGCAAGATCTCATTAAAATGTTAATGAAAATGCCACTGACGTAGCAAAGTGACTTAGACATATCTCCTGTACTCTCGGCTTCAATTTTTCCAGGGATTCTCTTTATACCATTAGCGACATATTTTGATATCAGAAACATTTGAAATATAGTAAGACAAGAAAAACCTTAAAAGCACACACATATCCAGAAGGAGAAGTAACCCAAAAAAATGTAGATTTATGTTCCAGGGAGCCAAAGCACCACAGGAGCAATCACACAGCTTGCTCCACTCCAGCTAAGAGGATCACCATGTGCATTCATCCCGACATGTACCCCTTATATCTACACTGCCTTTCTGACCTGCCAGTGCAGCTGTTTCTGCAGTGGCACCATAATAACCCAATCCAAAGGCATGATCCAAGCCACAAAAGCTTCTGTAGTCATAACTCTAGTAATGCTATTTACTACTACCTGCACTAGCGAAGCTCACGCAGGGGAGAGAGGGGGAGATGTCCTGCTGCTGAGCCAACAACAGAGGTGGAATCGCTCTCCTCAAATGAACACAGTTCACTAAAGCCTAATGGTAATATTAACACACATCTCCATCCCAAAGTTGCTCCAAGGTACAACCACCCCTCACTGGGCATGTGCTCTATGTTCTTTTTGATTGTATCTTTAAAAGTGAAGGAAGAGAATTTTGCACCAATCAGTAACAAAGGTGTGCATGACCAGAATCACTCAAGCTCCACCTAAACATAAANGAAAAACCTTAAAAGCACACACATATCCAGAAGGAGAAGTAACCCAAAAAAATGTAGATTTATGTTCCAGGGAGCCAAAGCACCACAGGAGCAATCACACAGCTTGCTCCACTCCAGCTAAGAGGATCACCCAAGTGCATTCATCCCGACATGTACCCCTTATATCTACACTGCATTTCTGACCTGCCAGTGCAGCTGTTTCTGCAGTGGCACCATAATAACCCAATCCAAAGGCATGATCCAAGCCACAAAAGCTTCTGTAGTCATAACTCTAGTAATGCTATTTACTACTACCTGCACTAGCAAAGCTCACCCAGGGGAGAGAGGGGAAGATGTCCTGCTGCTGAGCCAACAACAGAGGTGGAATCGCTCTCCTCAAATGAACACAGTTCACTAAAGCCTAATGGTAATATTAACACACATCTCCATCCCAAAGTTGCTCCAAGGTACAACCACCCCTCACTGGGCGTATGCTCTATGTTCTTTTTGATTGTATCTTTAAAAGTGAAGGAAGAGAATTTTGCACCAATCAGTAACAAAGGTGTGCATGACCAGAATCACTCAAGCTCCACCTAAACATAAAGAAATAGTATGAAAGTAAGTCAAGAATGGAGGAAAGGTCAGGAAGACTCCATCGTAACTGCTGGGATCAGTTGATGAGCTGAACCTGGCTTGCACCCCATAGGAATGTCTATTGGGTAAGAATCACATTATGTGTGCTGAATACTTTTTGGAGATTAGAGCTTGCTGCGTATTGTTTTGAGTAAGTTTTTGCACTCACCAACAATCCTTGAACCTTAACCTGTCACAATCTTATATTAATAAAGAGTGCTATTCCATAAACCATTGGTGTGAGTTCCTCACAGATGCTGGCAGTCGCCTACAGCAGGGAATATAAATAAAAGGAAGACCTGCTGAGATGTCTCCCTTGTTCTATTGGTGTTTTTCCCTCAGTCAGTCAAATCACACTCCAATCCAGCAGGATGGGCAGTGAAGGGTCCCCATCACACACTTGTCAGGCACAAGGGTCTTTTCCTGTTTTCCTGGGGTGCTGAAACCCCATGACAGACAAGTTAAACACTAAGGGTCAGGTAAATCTACCCACACAAAGGGTGAAGGAAACCTCCCCTTTTCACATGACACACACCCCTTTTTCTTTATTCTTTCATCACTTTAGAATATTTTACTGAGAATTATTTGGCAAAGAATAATTTCTTTTAGTCTCTCCTAGCCCTTGTCACTTAAAAGCTGCCATAATCAAATTCTAACTCTATTTTCAGGTTACAAAGCAGTCCATAAGATTAAAAAGTTAAGAAAAGACATCTAACCTCTGTGCTAAAAAAAAAAGATTAATGGACAAATTGCCTGCTTTATGGGGACAAGGAAGATAAGAAAAGTTCTCTGATGACAGTTACAAAAGAAGCAAGGTTTCCAATCTTCAAAGCCACATGGAAAAGATCAGTAAAACACTCTGGTATTTAATACTTTAATGTAAGCCTCTATAATTAAATGTTAGATTTTCTATTAAGAGAAATGATCAGATTAAAGATGAGTTGATCAAAGATTCAAATTAATTTGGGTACTTTAAATACTCTAATAAAGATGTTCTGTTGATTCTCAAACTAGCAGCACTTACATTAAGAGTATTTCAGGGAATGCCTCATCACATTGTGAGCTACAGCATTTTCTTCTGTACTAAGCATGAAATTCTGTTCTTTTAGAGGGGAAAAAGGAAAGCACACAAAGATTTTCTGCTGATTTCTGGAGGCTAAAAGTGTAAGAAAACTGATACTCTACCCTTTGAAATTTCTCAGCTTAATTGCGCACTATACCCACAAACTCACTTTCCTAGAAAGTAGTATTTTAATAGACTTCAAGCCATACCTCTTTAACTGCATTTTTTATTCATTGTCATGTTGAACATATTTCTCAGCAGAGGATCAAACCTGAATCAATAATGCAAACTTCACCTTGTTTCCCACCGTGTGTAGTATGTGATGCTTAGGCCTATCAGGACAATGAGGACATTCCCTTTTTATGTCAGCTAAAAGGGGAACCCCTTGGACATCATAAACAGCTTACTTCATCTTACCCTGTAAAAGAGTAAACTACAAGAAATAACTAAAACACAACAGCTTTAGTATAACAGCAATACAATAGGTTATATTATATAGTTCATAAAAGTGCTGAAGGTGTATAGCTCAGCTAATGGGTAAGAATGAAACAAGTAACACTCTGAAACTTTGTTCCTGAAAGCATTAAAAAGACTTTTTTTATGACAAAAAGAAGATTTAAGATAGCTAGGTTTGATCCTTAAAACCTAAAAATAGTACTGTGAAAAAGACAGACTCAAAGAATTTTAGAGTTTTCTGGAGAAGCAGAAAATATCAAGAGCACAAGTAGCTTGAAAAATAATAGAAACCCCTGGAATCTGGAATTTTAAAAAAAAGAAAAAAAAGGTGTAGGTGCACTTTACTCAGGAGTCCTTCATTTTTTAGTAATTTCTGATGCTCACAGCAGTATGATTAATGCTGGAAGGTTTTTGTAGGTTGGTTTCTTTTTGGTCACCTGTTCATCATTCACTTTGTTACATATTTTGGAGGTGTTTTACTTCAAAATACTACTATATTTCAATATTGGATTTCTTTTTTCAAAATTTTTCCATTACCATTCTGTCTTTGAAATGCTTTTACAATTTCTATCTTCGCTCTTTCCTCCTGTTTCCAGTTGCTTGTTTTCTAGGCAACTGTTCTAAGTGTGAGCTCTGGAAATGTGAAGAGACATCCACTGATCCTTCCCCATGCAGCAGAGCCTTGCGTGGATCTATCAAGAATTTCTCCGTATTACATGGTTATAACAAAAGAATTTCCATCTCTCAGACTCAAAAAGGCCAGGATCATTAGAATTTCATCTATTATAATTAACTCTTTATAGAGAGGAAACTCAAAGCAATCAGGTATCACAGCATAGAAAAAAGAGAGTTTTTAAATAATTCCCCCACCAGCAGTCTTTGATGTTAGGTTTGACTTCAGTTTGCTCAGGAGCATAGGAAGGGACAGGGAATTCTGCAAAATCCCTGACAGACTCTCAGAAGCCTCTCCCCAGCCTGCTGGGGCTGATGCTGCTCCTGGTGGCACTCAGCCTTCTGGTACCATCTGGATCATTGTCTCCCTCAGTACTCAGGAGCCAGCAGTAACAGACAGTGGTGATATCCAGTGAAAGTTGCAAAACACAGAGATTTCCTTATATCTTGCTCTGAACTTTCTTCCTTGAATTTTTACCTTGAAATTCTATAAACATATTAAATCAATATTTTAGTACTTAAGATGTGTCACCTATTCAACATTTCTCAACATGTAGTGTCAGTAAAATCAGTATTTTCCACCCACCTTTTGACAACCATGTCTTTTATTGCTGATTCACCAAGTTGTGTCAATCTTTTTGGCTGAAATTGCTATTACTAATCTATTACATAATTAATCACTAATTTAGAAGTTTCTCTCTATTTTCTTTATGAAGTTCTATGAATGCATTGAATCCAATAAAGAAATTGGAACATTTTCTGAGAAATTCAGCATCCACTATATAGGATGATTTTTTTTCCTGTTCTCAGTGGTTCATAATAAATGAATAAACCTGATTTCAAACTTCCTGCTCAGGAGGAATATCCTGTCACTTAGCCAGTGACCTGTTGCAATACCTATTATTAGATGCACTATTTAATTAGGATATACACTCAGGAGATCTGCTTAATCAGGATGTCTCCCAGTGAACACATTAAGTTCCAGTAACATTCATTGGCAATGACTTTCACAATGGGGATAGTAACTTCCCTTAATTGGGATATCTTAGCGTGAGTTACTGCGTTAACCTAAGTCTTGTAGTACTTCTGTCTTCTCTGACAAGAGCTTGCAGATTTTCTCATGCTGTGACAGAAAACACATGAAATATGTATTGCCCTGGTTTCGGCCATGAGAGTCAACTTCTTCCTAGCAGCTGGTACAGTACTGCGTTTTGGTTTCAATGTATCAATAAATGTTGAGGACATACTGATGTTTTAGTTGTTGCTAAGCAGTGCTGACCCTAAGTCAAGGATTTTTCAGCTTCCCATGCTCTAGCCCAGTCTCTCCTTCTTTTTGGAACAGGAGGTTGAGCAGTTGATACTCAGATGGTTTCCCTTGTACCTTGTTGCTTTCTGGTATGACCCTTTTTACCTCCATTGATGGGTATGTGAAGATTTTAAGCCAGCTCACACAATGCACAGTTATTTGGTTGCCTACTCTTCTATACTTTTTAAAAACCTTCTCTTCCTATCTTGAGAACCACTTTGGGGTCATCAACAGGGCTCAGTTGTGACAGCTGATGATCACAACAGACCGAAGGCCAAAAGCCGTAATTTCTCATAGGAGGTCAGAGTTTAGAGCTGGCTAGAGAATAACTATTCTACATCCACACATTAGAGAAGAAAAAAGCAAGCAGCTGCGTTATGTGCCTTGATTAAACTGCCTCTTTATTCATCACCAATTCTATCAGCCTCAGTTGAAGAAACCCTACCAACAGGCAATTTTAAAAAGAAAAAGAAACAAAACCTTCAGCCTTTATGTGCACATATTGAAGTTCCATCTCCAAGAACACCTACTGAAATATTTTGAGCTAGAAATTTGTTGCTCATTGGCAATCTAAGATAACCAGGAGTTTATTGATCTCTCCTCCTCCATTAAGAGAAAGAAAGAATGATAAAGAGCTGATGTTGAGATAAAATTCACCATATTCAACATCAAGTGTAATGCACAAAAATAAAAAGTTTATGAATAGCTGAGTTACCGTCAGCACAACATCAGCAAATTAGTTTTCTTTTTTATTTTTTCCCCTGCCCTACATCTTCCCCCTAAATTCAACAACAGATGGAAAGAAAGCAAGATATGAACTTCCTGGGAATGCACAAAATCCTGTGTGATTGTACAAGCATTTCCACAGAAGCAGATGCACTTACTTGTTCACTTGAGGTCTGAGCTGGCTGGATATAGGCCAGCTCCAGTCCAAAACTTACAGAACCATGTTACCTAACCATTTTAGGATTAGCACTATGATAACACATGCTGCTGGCTTGCATTCAGCTGTCTGAGAGCACAGATGGAACAGGAGCACAACTGTCCAAACCTGTACATGTAAACATGGTCTGCATGTCACTGCAGATCTTCATTTGAGGAGCTAGGACAGGAACTCCATGGGCTATACACAGTGAATCCAATTCTCCCTTCCATAACGTCCATACAGGAAGTAATGACACAAGAAATTGTTCCCATGAGCACAGGTATTAAAGCAATGAGAACCTAGCTTAGAGCATCTTCAAAGTATACTAATGCTACCCACTTACCTAGCATCCAGCTGTTTTCTTTTCCACCTCCTGAGGGGTTTAAGCATGTCCAGGACAGATTCTGATGTCACAATATGTGACCAAATACAATACTTCATGCCTGGACAGTTAATACCTGGCAGCATATTAAAGCACCACTTCTTTATTCAAATATCCCTGAATAGAAATTATGTCAATAGAAAGAAATTGTATTACAAATTTCTTGTCAAGTCACATTGATGTATTGTATGGAGGTTCCCCATGTTATGCCCTTACCTCGCAGGGTACTTGAGGAAATTCTGGATGGAAACAGCATTCTGGCCTCTTACTGGTAACTAGAGAGTGGGTGACAGTTTATTTAGAGAACCTGCTTGATCAGAAAGTCTTTCATGTCTGATCTCTCTCCTCTTTCAGCAGTCAGTGTTGAATGCTTTGTAGAATGAAAAGGTTTATATGACCTTTTTCATTCAATTCCTATTCTGAGATGCAATTCTTTTATTTTAAAGAAAATCTAGAACTTATTATTAACACCTGGTATTATCTCCTGCACAGTATACTCTACATCACCTAAAATTTTCCAATTTAAACCCAAAGCTAGAGCATGAAATGGTGAATTCTATTTTCTGCTTAGCTTTTGAATTCCTAGACGCAGAAATCATCTTTTTGCACAACACTTACCATACTACTAGCAGTCTACAGCATTCAGTAAAAAAAAATTCCAGGTACAGCTAATAGTATTCAGCAGTGGAATTATCCTATATCTGTTGTACTTTTCATATCTTAGACAATAACACTGATTTAAAAAAGCCTTCCTGAATTTCTGCAGCACTGTTTTAGTTATTAAATAATGCAAAATTTTTTATTCAAAAAGGATATCTTCCATTCCTGAAAAGAGACACACAGACTAGTTCAAATCACCTCTTGACCTTCTCTTCAGTAAGGTCCTTATGTTTCCCATCATAAGATACACTTTCCAGTTCTTAAACATTTTCTTTCTCTGAATCATCTGTTTTAACTGCAGGACTCAAAACTGAACACACTATTTCAATGTTAGTCTCACTAGCACATATAGAGGAAATATCTCTTTGCTATTCTAATACTCCATTTATATACCTAATGATGCCTTCAACCCAGTGTGCTGGTTTTGCGTTGACTGACATTTGGTGAGGAAGGAAGAAGCCACCCACGGAAATGATTGTCCTAAGAGAAGCTGCTAACAGCTTCCTCCGTGCCTGACAAAACCAATCAGTGACTAGTTCTGAATAATGACACCTTGTTAAACCACTAGAAAGCTGAACATGCCTCTGTGAACACACATGCTAAAAACCAAACAAACTCCAGAAAAGTTCTTCTTCTTCCAGCCTGGGAACAGGTAACAGGCCAGCCTGGCCTCCTCCGCGTAGCCAGGCCGGGCCCGGCGGGCCCTGCCGAGGGCCAGACCCCTTCCCAGGGAGCCCCCCGGGCCCGGCCTGGCCCGGCTCCAGCAGCTGCCATGCAGGGAGAGGGGAGGCCGAGGGGCCCTGTGCCATCCCGGCCAGGCCCCCGTGGCTGTTAACATCTTGCCACGGTTTCATTGCACCCCCCCAGAGTGGTGAGGCTGGCCCGTGGCTGTAATTAAATGCAGTATGGGCCTGAAACCAGCCATGCGGCCAGAGTGGCTGCTGCTGTTTCTCTGCCAGGCCCCTGAGATCCTGGCACAGACCCAGCGCGGCCTGAAATCCATCATCGCGACTGCTTCAGCCACCGCTGACCATCTTGACCATCTACGGGCCCCAGGCGAGATATTAACTCTTTCATTGCACAGATGAAACTTGCAGAACATTGTTTCTCTCACTTGAGTGAGAGAAAAGGACAGAGTGAAGACACATAGAGAAACAACATGAAGACACCAAGGTCAGTGAAGGAGGAGTTAAGTCCCAGATGGGAGGAAAATGAGACGATGCCTTAGTCTTAGGCTGAAATTCTTTTGCAAGGCCATGGTGATGGACTTGATACATTAGAGTATCAACAGAATACTGGAAAAAAAGTATGGGGAGATGGAGTGTTCAAATTGCAGACATGAGCAAAGGCATTTGTGCTAAAGCAAGTAAATATTGAAGTAGTTGTGATTGCATGAGAAGTTTGAATAGAGAGAAAGATGAGAGTGATGAAGACCCTTTGCCCTCAGGGAAAGAAGAAGACCTCTGTTCCTAGAGATAATGATCTCAGAGACATGAAGAGAATCTTTGCTACTGAACAGCTCATCCTTGAAATAGTACTCCATGAGTTTGACATGGCCCATGAACGCAGCTGTGAGAAGGCTGCATGAGATGGGAGGGACTTTACGAATACAGAATTCTGGGCAGCTGCTATTTGTGGAAATTGAAGCCACAAGAGAACTATTTTCTTGTGGGGAAGTCTCCAAGACATGGCAAAAGAAACTCCTCTCCCTAAGAGAACTTATGAAGACTATTTTAGAGCTGGTCAACTCACCTAAGTTTTGTCTCTACACGTTGTCAGTGGGAAGGAAAAGAAGGCTGTGGGGGAGGGACAAGTGTTCTGAAGGTTTTATTCTGATTCTTATATTTTTTTTTCTTCTTCTTGTAGTTTTGTTAATAAAGTTTTCTTTATACCCTTTAAAGTTTTGAGCCTGCTTTGCTCTTCTCCTAATCCTGTATCGCAGCAGAAAAAAGAGTAAATGATTCTAGTGGGTGCATTGGTGTTTAGCCAGGGCTTAACCCACCACATTAGTTGGTGCGTTAGCTGGGAAATCTCAAATTGGCCAATCAAAACCTCTACACCCAGCTAGCCGAAGTTCCTTACTGGATATTTTTCTTCTTGTACTACCCTGCATTTAAATGTCTCAAAATCATGTGGCTTAGGTGCGTACATCTTTTCTGTTTGATCAATATTGTTCATTGGTAGAACTTGTTTTGAACATTCTATATTTTACTTTATTTTACCATTTCATTATCCTTTGCATTTCCTATAAACATGAACAGCTCCCCATCCAACAAGTCCTGCCCACCTCAATCTTAGTATTTTATATTCATACATGGGAAATACATCTTCTGTCCAAATCATGCATAGGGCCTTCATAACAAGTTTTCAATAGCTTATTCACTGAATTAATTAAGTAGGTTATAGACCTTTCAGAACTATACACTGTACATCTTCCATAATGCCTGAGTTTATGTACCAGTGTAAGGCTTCGATCTAGGAGGCTAAACTGTCCATCCTGAAGAGAGAAGACCTTCCAGAAGACACTAGATTTTTTCCAGACTTCATAGGCCATCTGAACAGATTAGCCTTGCACCTTGACTAAGTAAGATGATGAAAGTTAGACCACAGGATTCTCCTTTCTTTATCCTACCTCCATGTTCAGTCTATTTCATATGACAAGACATCCATAGAGTAGTATCACAGTTCTGTGGCACTGTCTGCACTCCTGTTTCTGCAGAGCTAGATGAGAAAGGAGTTAGGGTTTGTCTGAGAGACTCACTGTGAGGTGCAAAAGGCAACATCAAGCATAAAAACAACTAGAATACTAAACTGTCTCGCCAGACCCTTACTCAACTTTGTACAATTTATTAACAAGACAGATCTTCTTGGTACTTTTTCTGACTTGAAAAAGTCTTTAAATTCACCACATTGGAATGAAAATTCCAAGTTCAAGCCCTGATTGGTATTTTTAAAGAATGTTCTTGCAATATCCACACACTCAAAATACCTGCAAATGCCTGTGCTATTTGTATGTGCTTATGGGCACAAACACACACACAGAATGGTAACATTTCAGTGAAATTTGACAATTCCACAAGAATTAAGCATCACATTGAGAGGTTGAGGTTATCTACTATAAACCTTTTATATACCAAATTATTAACCACCTTTTATATATCAGATTATTAACCTGATCAAAACAATGTCAGCACTGCAGGAAACATATTTGGTCATTTCATCAAGTGAAAACAGTTGAATTAGATTTAGGAAGAGAGGTTGCCTGACAAGTTCTCCCAATTCTGGATTCCTATTTTAACTCTTAAATACAAGTCTACTCATTGTGAGTAACCTAAAGTGTTGCTTAAATGCTGTTCAAGCTAAGAGCTTGAACTAGGAGCTACTACATGTGCACATTCAGGGAGAAATGGATTTTCATAGGTTCTACAAACATGCCTTCCATCCCAAACCATTTGTTCAACCACAAAAAATTTGGAAAGACATAGAAATGGAGAATTTATTAAGCAAATATAATTTTGTTTGGTTTTATTCAAAGAAGAAAAAAAGTAATGTTAAAACTTCCAAAAAAACTAAGTTTCTCAACATCTTCCTGGCCTTGCTCATCACAGTGATTCTGACTGGTGACATACAGCATTTTTCAGTTTTTCCTGAAGCTGAGAAGCTTCCTGAAGCTGAGATGTCAGTGGGAGTTGATGATGCTGAGTGATCTTACCAGCACCTTAAATAATTGTATGCTGCACTGCAGATCTTAAGTCTGGTGTAGTTACATAAAATTATATGAACAGATTGTGAATAAATTGTAAGTAATACAACAAGTAAGTAAAACCATACTCATCTTTTTGATATTGCTTTGCTGGGTTTGGCTGGGACAGTTAACAAGCTTCATAGTAGCTAGTATGGAGCTCTGTTTTGGATTTGTGATTAAAACATTGATAATGCAGAGATGCTTTCATTATTGCTGAACAGAGCTTACACAGAGCCAAGGCCTTTTCTGGCGTCACCCCACCAGTGGGGAGGCTGGGGTACACAAGAAGTTGGGAAGGCAGAGAGCCAGCACAGCTGACCCCACCTGAATTAAGGGATATTTCAGACCATATGGCATCCTGCTTAGCTCAGATAAAGTTGGTAGAAGAAGAAGGAAGTGAGGTTGGACCTCACTAATTGGAATTAGGTCTTTCCAGGTAACCGTTGTATATGATGGGGCTCTATTTTCCTAGAGATGGCTGAACAGCTGCCTGCCCATGGGAAGTGGTGAATAAATTCTTTCTTTTGTATAGCTTGTGTGTGGTTTACCTTTTAAACTGTCTTTATCTCAACCCATGTGTTCTCTCATTCTTAACCACCTGATTCTGTTCCACATCCCAGTGGGGGGAAAAGAGTGAGCAGCTCATTGGTGCATAGTTCTTGGCTGGGATTAAATCACAACAATTGTACAGTCTGATTATGTAAACAGCTCATGTTGCACATTACAAAACATATAAACATAACAAAACAAATGCTTTTCCAGTTGCTGTCATGTACATGAAAATATTTAAAATAGAGTAACATTCCATTTTGTTACAAAACCCTTTCCATTTTACAGTTCAGCTGGGCACTTTGTCACAATTGATCATACATTTTAATGGTTCTTTTATGTTTTTTAAATCAATGTGGATATCTCTTCCTTGCATTAATAGCATTTCATGTAGCAAAATTGGTAAAGACATTTCTATTTTCATCATAGTGTATTCCTCTTCCCCTGTCCTCATCCATGGAAAGATTCGTTGGCTGTAGAAATATTTTTCTGTTAAAGATGTTTAGCAGATATGTCTCCTTTTATCCAAAGCACACATTTCAGTGTTATTTAGTCTAAATAACTACTATTATAATGATTTGCTTCAAGATTTTCAAGAAAACAAGTTTATATGCTGTTAATATTAATTTACTACCTTTCCTTCAGACACCAATAAAAAAAAGAAATCAGGATCAACCTTAATTCCCTGTAAAGAGGACCAAACGTTTGAGGGTACATTCACATAAAGAATTCAAGTAGACATAAGTTACATACAGAGAGAGAAAGAAAACAATTTGTTTCTCAATTATTCATTTCTCAGAACATTTTTCTTTGTTGATGCTATCCTGCTTTTTTTGAAGGGTTTTCCATAAAACCTATGTTCTTAAATTGACAATCTTACATGGTAGATGGGTTGTGAAAAAAAGGAGAAAGGTGTCATATTGTCTCTGTGCACATAAAATCCTTTAATGCCTTTCTTTATCACTAAGTTCCTGGTAGCACTGGTATGATCTCTAACCTTCTAACACATTGGAGTAGTACAGATACAGCAGTAGGGTGGCCACTTCCAGTCACCTCAAAATGCTTGTCAAAGAATCAGTAAACAATATTCCAGATTTTTCACAGGGGAAAAATAAGGGCAACTGTAGATGAGGTGTCTAGCCTCATCTTATCTCCCACTTTGAGCAAGATCTAGACTATCCTACATCATCCTACTTTGAAATACAGAGATTTTAGGCACTAAATATCTTCAGTACAAAAATCTCAAGAACAACCAAGAAAACCAGTTTGCTTGGACTTTACACCAAGTCCTGTAAGTGTACAAAGAGGTCAAAACTTCTCCATTTCTAAAATTACATCCCTCTTGAGTATGTGTATGCTCATCACTGGGACATCTCTACTTCAGACCTACTTATGGCTCCCATGGTCACTTTAAAGCAGTAGTAAATCCACCTAAGCCTATCATAGAAGTATCAAGTGAAACATAAAACAGTAATTTAATTCCAATATTTCTTCCATGTGATGGCTGAGCAGCTAAGATGCAGGTTGATACTCTAGGAAGGCAGGCAATCTCTAAAGCTATCCTAACAGTCATCAAAATCCTTCCCAACTCTTAGACATCCTAAACAACCTTCTTTGATTCTATGTTGCATTCTTAACTTTTTTTACTTTCTGTATCTATATACAATTTTTTTATATTTCTATCAGAAATAGAGACAAATTCTGCTCTTTGGAGAGGGCTCTTTTTACCATCTTCTCTAAGAAGAGAAATTAAGAAAAGCAGGAAGAAATCAAAATTATTTCATTAAATACTATGTAGAATTCAGTCAAAAAAATGGACATCCAGAGCTGTTTTAGGGGCTGCAAACGCCTCCTCTCCTGTGGTCACAGCAGCACCTGAGGTACCAACTCTGCCCACGCAGGGATGGCACAGGAGCAACAGGCAACCCATGTCTTTTGGGAGCCGCAGCTGGAGGCAAGATGACCGACTCAAAAATACCTAATATCACTAAGGACCTTCCTTTCAGCCACCAAATTCTGTCCTTTTTCTGATAATAGGAAATCATTGCACAGAATAAAAATTGGTAACGCAACAAATAAAAACACCACATATCAATGCAATTTCTGTTAATGTAGTAATAATATATACAACTTAACAAAATTAAAGTATAAAGAAGCAATAAATGGAGGAAAATGAAAAATTCTATTTTGATAAAATAATGATTTTGCTACATCAACTTTTTTTTCAGTATCTATAGACCTATTTTTGCGGAGCAGGGAAACATTACCAACAGTCACCATAATCACCACAATAAAGTCCAAATTTTCCAGTTGAATTAATCAAAACCAAATTTCAGTCTTTAGTGTTCCTTCCCAAGGTAATAGTGTTGGGTTCCTAAAGACCTCAGTGGCTATCCACATCACTTTCCTGATTTTTTCAGTGTCTTTCTAGTTCCAAAGTGCCCAGACCTGTCACAATTTTTTCTAACTGTAGTGTTAGCAGCTCTCAGAAAGGGGCATTGTCACCTCCTGTTCTAGCTGAGATACCTGTAAATCTAAATGGCTTTGACTTTTTGCTGCTATATTTCACAACAAACTTATATCTAATCGTCTATTATTGCCCATAGATCTGCTTTTCAACATTATTGATTTCCACCAATCTTCTTCCTGTTGTTTGGGATTATTTTTTCCCCAGGTATAATCAATCCTATTTCCTGCCCATTCCTTAAATCTTCTCTAGGATCCTGCCAGTCCAATGCTGTGAAACACTTTTTCCGTGGTTTTACATTAAGAAGTCCACAGAGTATTTGTATGTATAATTACCATTTTCTCATTCTTTCCTGGTAAAATAATGATTGCGTTAGCGAGGAACAGAAAATCATGATTCAAAGGCATGGAGAAGGATTAGAAAGTCCCTTGCCACCAATGTCACCTTTTTGAATTGCAAAAAACCAGTGGGATTGCTCCAGTAGTTTACACACCCAGACGAGTTCAGGCTTAGTGTGAAGAGCAGAGTTCAGCCCACACTAAGGTTGTACTATGGCATTGCCCCTCTCACCAGGTCATGTCAGGCATAGCACTGAGGAAGCAAGAAGCTGAGAAAGCCACACCAGGAACCCACAGGTTTCTGAAGTAACAGCAGGGAATTAGGGGACCAACTGCTGAGGCCAGACAGTCCCTTCATCTCTGGAACCCTCCTATTTAGAAATTCAGAAGTTCTACAGAATCCTATTTAACACCATGAAATACAGAACACATTAGTTTTTTCATACTCATTTCCATAAAGACCAGCTGTAGTTGCAATGTAAAATCAGTCAATTTTTTACTGTTGTAAAACAAATTCTGAGTATTTTACTTTTGGACAATGAAAACCTTGTATTTTTGGAGACATGCATTCTTATACAATAAGAAAAAAAGATCCCAAATTAACCTACTCTAAGAAACAGATTTACCAGATTGGGGTTAAGTTGTTTCTTGATGTGGTGATATTATTATCAAATATATTAGCTTCACAAATCTCTATGGCAAAGCAATTTTGATTTTCAGCTTTACTTTTCTAACTTCTCTGCAACTTGAACAAACAAGATCATTTTTTCTCCTTTATTTACTTGTGATTTCCTCTCTGAACTTGGTGAAAAGAAATTATTTTTCCGTATTAAAGTTTTTAATTTTTTACAGAAAATCATGTATCAATTTTTGTCATATAATGCAGCATAAAAATCAATCTGAACTAGAGTTTCCTTACAGATTTCCACTGCAAGACCCTTGTTGTGATTCAGGTCATCCTGAGACTTCAGTAATGAGCACAAAAAATGGCAGCATTTTTGCTGGGCAGGTTCAGAATAAGACAGTGACAGTCTGTACCTTCTGAAAAAAGGGTATTGAATATTTTTACATTTCTCAACTCCAGCAAGACATCCAAATTTTCCTGTTAATTTTAAAAAGCCCCTCTAAAAAGAAATGCTTCAGTCAAGTTTTAATGTATTTTTTACTTCTCCATAAGGCAAGAAAACAGACAACTTTCTCCCTCTTCCCTGTGGAGGACCTTCTCAACATATACTTTTGCTACAACCCCTGTGAAATCATCTGTTATGATTGCGTTTGATTACCAACGCAAATATCAGTACAAAACATGGTCTAGCTATATGTAACTAAAATTAAAGAACTGAAATGCAGTGACAGTGATTATATTTCTCAATATCCATTATAATAATTTATCCAGCCACAATTTATAATAATTCACAACCTGTTTCCATATACTATGAAGTCTTTGACAGGGACATTCTCTATTCGTCAATACAGTGAGCAATACGTGAGGAACCTTACTTTTATTGAAACCTTTGGGAGTTTACTATAGTAAAAAAGAACTAAAACTAGCTCACAGAATTAAGATAGAAAAAAAAAACCAAAAAACAACAAAACAGAACTTCATTCTAATGAAACAACAGAAGAAAACCAGCAGTTTGATCATGCATAAAGGTCATAAAAACATATGAAGATCTTCCTTGGGTTTGGATGACTTGGAAGAGGCTCAGAACAGACTGCAGGAAGACAAACTGGTAATTTATGATGCACTTTGGTTCCCAGATGATATTAATCATATCTTCCATCACTTCTTTTTACACAGCACATTTCATACCTAGGTTAAATGTGTTAATACAAAATGTGAGATCGCTGAGCACACTTGCAAATGGAAGCCATAAACCCTTCAACCAAGTGTATGTCCTAAATACTCTCCAACAGAACTCAGAACAGCAATGAAGTTTGTTAGCCCTTGTTCAATGTGTATTTTATGCATTTTTAAGATTTTTTTTAACTTCACGGTCTTTGATCCCCATTTTTTTTTTTTGGTGCTATCTGTCTGTGGATTCTCACACAGATGCTATCAGTGCTCCCCAGTACAGAAGCAGAAGGAGAATGAGTGTTTCTCACTTCAAGAGGAGAACTGTGCCAGGCAAAAATTAGAATGCAAACCAAGCCATCATGACACTAAAACCAAACAAGTTAGACTAGTGTGAAAAAACAGTTTCATACAAGTTCAGGCTTGGACTGTACAGGTCATTTGGTTATTTATGGAACTGCAACATACACAAATTACAATCAGATATGTTAGTACATTAATGTAAAAAA
Source organism: Nicator chloris (assembly GCA_013400495.1). NCBI lineage: Eukaryota > Metazoa > Chordata > Aves > Passeriformes > Pycnonotidae > Nicator > Nicator chloris. The sequence goes on from WAAE01007050.1 coordinate 42,414, forward strand.
TATTTTCCACTGCTCTGCAACAGATACTCACATACATGCTCTGGAGACAAGTTACATCACATTAGGAGAGAAGCACATAACCAGGCTGATGCTGTAGTACTATAAGTGATGCATTAAATTTATGTCCCCTCATAATTTGCTAATGTGCATTTACCTAAAGTGACATCTCGTAAATTATGAAATTACAAAAATCAGACTCTTGCTGGAAAGCTCGCAATTCTCCCAGGAGGAATTTCATCATTCAAATCTTGAAAAGCACAATTAAGAAATCTGGACAGATCTGAAGACAGAGCTGGGAAATTTGCAGAAGTAATCTAAGGAAAGGTTGTCAGATGTTTTCAGCTTCCAAGTACAACCCAAGAGTAATGTCCATCATTCTAAGAAAATGGCTCCTGAGCCACATCAACATCCTGTAGCTTTAAACAGTAGATTATTGATAAAATGCCGCCACTGTCCCACATGAGGAGAGCAGTTCTTTCATAACTATTCTTCAAAAAAATTAAAGGAATAAACAAAACTAATGGCTGACACATAAAGGAACTCTGAGAATTTCAGATCTCTGAGGATTTTCAGATATGTTAAGATCTATCACTATTAAAGGCTTGATTTGAAAAGTCAGGTTCTCAGAACTGAAATATCAGTCCTGCAAACCCCCTTCAAAGACCCCAAACTGCTCTAAAAATGTTATGATTATACTGAAAAAAACAGTATGAAAGTACATTCTCCTTTGTTACAAGTTCAGTCTCTTCCTACACTAGAAGACTGGAAAGTTATGCAACATGGTTGACAGTTATCCTGGTAGGAAACTGGGACTGATAGGCTCTGCTGCTGGCTAAACAGGACAACCCCTCCTACACAGGCAAACTCACAAATAGCTCAGTGACAACTCACCACACTACAGCACCACTGTGCATACCCTTCTTATTCTTTCTCCAAGATGCTTCACTGATCTTTTTTGACAACTACTAATGCTTGATAAGAACTATATACACCATCTCCTATCATCCTTTACTAGCCTATTTGACCTCAGCATGACCCTAGTTTCCAAATTTGAAACACAAATAATTTGTGATAACCCATAATGTGATAAAAAATGTGAAATATCAGGTTTTATCCTCAGCTTAAATCCACAAAGAAGACGGTAAAAATCATTGGCATCATCTGGATGCAAGCCAGCCTGTCTGAAATGACAGAGGCATAGGTAGCCTCCCAATCAATTATTTAATCTGTCCCATAGGCAACCCTGCCAACAAGATGACTGTGTTGTTACTTTTAAAACCTCATAACAGGGATTCCTAAGCAAGGTCTGTTTCATGATTCACACTTTAAATATTTTTTAAAACTCCTGCTTTGATGTGCCTACCTTCTGCTCTCTCTAGAGTCCATTAGAGGCCACACTGTGTGTTCCATTAAGTGGTGACAGGTCTGTCACCATGAGAACACATTGCTCAAGGCAGCGTTCACCTTAAATAAACAGGAGACAATTTCTGCATCTAATGAGATCAGCAGAACGGAAGTCTTTACTTTCATGAAACCATCAAAAACACCATGAAGGGCTCTGACAGACATCCTCTAGCAAATCTTGCTGTCAAATTTTAAATATCTTCATATCCACTACACCAGTAGTCTCCAAGATTTTCTGATCATCCACCTTTATCAGTAAAAAATGTTCAAGCACGTATCGCAATATATATTTATTTATAGACTATATACATGTACTACATGTACATGTACATTTGTGCTGTGTATATATACATATATCATCTAATGTTGTATTATTACTATAAAAAATATCCAGAAACAAAAGTTTTATAAGGGCAAGTTAAAGATAAAATATAACAGTACTGTTACATTTGGTGTTTTTTACATTTATTTATTTATTTTATTAATACTAAAAAAATAAAATCTTTCTTCTGCTCAACATGTTGGTTTGCACACCCTCTGTGGTGTGCAAGCCCCACTCTGGAAATCACTTCATTAGACCACCCTTCTTCTCTGCCA
>WAAE01007052.1:0-66851 GCA_013400495.1 Nicator chloris
GCCAAGTTTCTGACATGTCAGCCTTTCTTCTAAAATAAATAGGGAAGGGGAACAGGCACAGAAGTGATGTGCCCCTAGGTGGGGGCATACTGTCAAGGTATTGAGGGAACTACTCTTTCCTATTTCCCCTGCACTGATTGTTTTGGGGGTGAGGTTTTAGCCTCTAATGTTGACAGTCTGCCAGAAGTCATATGAATCTTTATGGGGAAGAGGGAATGTCTCTGTTTAAGTGTTAGGGAAAAAACCCTACAACTTTCTGTGCATGGAATTCTGTACATGGAATAAAAATGCAAGTTGCAAATTGATCAGATAAATTCATTGGTTCACCTAAATCCGTGTACTTTGCTTGTCCAGGGAGATGGCAAAACTCCTATTCCTTGCTGTTTTATCTAAGCCTGTATCTCATTTCTGACTGTGTCAGAACAAGATATGTGAAAGAGACTTTGGAGGTTCTGTAGATTCTTTAATTTGGGCATTTCCCCCTCCTGTGGTAACTGGTTCTTAAAAAGTGCTGCAGGGCAGGTGTCTCCTATGGTACAAAGAGGTCTCCTGTTACTGTTAGAACCTTGAAGACCTTTGTATTTATTCAAACAAATACCCTATGTTAGTGCCATACCAGAATCAGAGTCAGGTATCAGTGAATTCCTCTCAGTTATTTATTTACCTGCTATGACTTGGCTGTTTATTTTTTTAACATAGCACTACAAGGATGACCATTGCCTGCCCATTGCATTCATTCAGCTCAGTCATTCATTAAGTTTTGAATTTGAACAAAAAGCCAAGGTCTGAAATACCTTCAGTGTATGCATTTGGTGGCTGGCTCAAGGAGAGCTCCCAAGAGAATACCCCTACAGAGGGTCTCTTGGTGTGTTTGCCTGGGTGATAGAGATATTTTGAAACCAGCCACAAGATGCAGGGGAGCACCTGAAAAACAAAGATGATTTTAGAAGAATGAGAAGGGTAAATAAAGGTGAGAAATGCAGATTCTGGTGTAGGACCTTTGGTGACTTAAGGAGAATGGGACAGAATTGCAGGAGAAAGAAGCAGAGAATACTTGGAGGGAGTTGCTATTTCCATGGAGGTGGGATATGAACCTTAAGGAATAGAGGCTTCAGCTTTTTTCTATTTCTTTAGCCATTCTCGTTGTCTGGTGTGGAATCTGTTCCTTGTTTGGTTTTAGATAAGCAGGCCAGCGCTGCTCAGTGTATTTTATTGGGACCATTCAGATGTTTCAATACTCTAGAACTAGTAACAGCCTTCCTGTGCTCCTGTGTCCATAGTTGTGCATAGTGAAGCTTTCCATTTATTTCCCCCTAAAAGAAGATAATTAAAATTGTTTCTAGCAAAATATAGCTATAGGTTCTTTGGTCCAATGTATACAAATTTCCATTTTTCGGCAGTTAACTTTGTTTTCTCAGATTCTCACCTTATCAAGAAGCTGATTTTTTTCACAATGTTGTCAGAATTTCCTGAATTTCAGGGTATATACTAACCTGTGAAGATGGCTGTACCACCTGTCACAGCTCCTTTATACACCATTATTAAATAATCCAAAGATTCTAAAGGACCTTATATGTAAGCAAGAGAACTGAAATGGAATCAAAATGTATATAATTGTAAATGCAGGATTAAAATGGAATTCTTCTGACTGCTATTTTTAAGTTAAATATCAACATTTTCCATAACACAAATGTTTATTGGTAGCAAGTGAAAAATTTATTGATGGAAATATTTAAAATAAATAGCAAGGAGGAAATGCCTGCATGTGACTAAATGGGATTAGAATACTTTTGGCCAAACATTACGTGAATTTACTCTCTGAAAATCAGTGTTTTCACTACCTTTAGTCCAAGGAAAAAGAGAAGCAACCAGCGTATGGCAGTCAAACTGACAGGGACACCCCTCCCTCACCAGAGCTGCCCACTTCACCATTTACAGCCTCTGCTAAAATTATCCTGCACCTGGGGACTCCTGGAAATGGATATTGGTAGGAGTTTCCCGACCTGTATCACTGCAGCAGAGATCCAGTGCAGCAGCAGGAGAGGCAAATTTAACCCCTATTCATATATAGCTCTTTTCTCACTAAATGAAGATGTTTTTTGAGGAACAGAATGCATTTGACACTGTATTTACCATTCATGTCTACTATGAACAGAATTATTTTATAGACAGACACATTGTTCTCTCACATATTAATTTTTTTAAATGCATTTCACTTCTGCTGACAAGCTATTAAAATTCAACATTTAAATGTCACACTATGGCATGTAATTTGCTGTCGTGAAAACAACTATGGATTTATTTTCTGGTGAGATTCTTGTTAGATATTGAGCAATATGTCAAAACCAGAGTGTCATGATTTCATAAATGGGGGGAAAGGAGAAATCCCCAAATGGTATGGAACATTAAAAATCACCTGTACTTATAGGAAGAGATTCAATGGCTCTGGTTATCATTTTTTCAGTTTGGAAAAGGAAATATAATTGTTCTGGTGGGTTGGAGTTTTGATCTAATTCTGAATAGCTCAGACCAATCAAAATGCAAGAGTTAATTATTGAAGCTGAGTTCAGTCAACTCTTGAATGGAGACCAGCAGGGATAAACTGAAGATGATATACAAAGCAGTTGCCTTGCTACTGTTCCACTTTATCTTTTTTCTTCTTTCTGAGTCTATTTAACACTAACCTGATAATCCAGCATGGCTCTAAAGAGGAGTGTGCTCTTTCAGACACAGATGCCACTACAGAGCATAATGCCTTGATCCCCTCTGGATTTTAAAGATGATAGGCACCTTTTGCAAGAAGTAGCACACAAATTTCAGTGACTGACATAAACTTAATTTGGACAATTTTCTTTACTGAATTTCTCCACACCCGTATAAAATCCATTATATTTATTTAATCGTTGCCCTTATCAGCTGTTCAGGTTTGTTTTGTGCTATCAGACAGGCGCTGTATTCCAGCCCTCAGAGGGTAACATTAATCTCAGCTGAAAAAAAAACAAGTGCTATAATTTTCTAGTGCTTTCATGCTAAAAGTTGTTGGTAACACTAATAAAAATTATTTTTTGCGTAATGCTGTTTGATTTAGTAATATTTTGAAGGTCCAGCTAACAGTTTATTTTTCATTCCCACGCTATCCATAGAAATTGCTTTATTCCTTTCTTTTTTGTAACACTAAAATATCTCTAAAGTGAAATCAAATAGCATATTTGTTATTTCAAAATATTTTCACTGAAAACTATTTTACATTATGTAAAATAACATATTCATGAGAAAGAATGAGATTGCTTTCTTAGATAAATGTTATATTATCCTCCAGGCTTCTGTAAACTTCCCCCCAAGTGATTTTTCTTTTTTTATCCTCTTCTGTTTTTCATTTTTACTGAAGCTCTAACAGTATGTAAAGCTTCGATGTGACTACACAACAGATTTTCATGTGAAAAGTACTGTGAAAGATTTTTAGTAACTTTTTTTTTTTTTACTGTCAGGTTACCTTGTCTTTCAAACAGCCCTTTTAGAAATCCTGTTAAAATGTGTGTGTCTGGTGTCAAGAGCATCAGATCCAGGCAGGGATGGGCAAGCGTTCAAAATGACCTGTCATTGCCAAAGGGAAGTGGTAAAGAACATTGTTCTGCTCTGAAAGACACCTATCCATGCTAAAGTCTGTAAAAGTCCCTGTATGGAAAAACTGGGGAGAAAACCATGTCTATAACATTTTTAAATTAAACTGTGAATTTTATTTTGAATATAGAATAATTTTTAGAAATAAAATTCATATTATCGCCATGGTTGTTACAGAACAGTCCCAACATGGATTTTGCTTTTTAAGACCTTTAACATTCTATTACAGAAACCAAATATCAAACAGAGAACAAAACCTGTCTTGTCTAAGGAGAGATGCCTGCATTATACAAGCTCCTGGTTTTAGGTGGGGCCCAGGGATTTGGCACTGAGGGCACTAACCTGGTTATTGCAGGCAAAGAGGCAATCGTGGGGCTCTGCAAAGAAGTTATAATTGTTAGTGGAGTTAATGAATAAAGCTTCTTCCCAAGGCCTCATTGGTTGTTTTTGTAACAAAATCCTGTTGCAGTTTTAGCAAAGGCTTTGTTCTTTGAGAAGAAACAAGTCCAAGTCTGGTACTGGCAGAATGGAGACAGAGATATGTAAAAGGAAGAGATTGCCATACTCTGCTTTTAACCAGGAAAGGAAAATATGATGAGAGCTGCAAAGCACCTGATCCCCTTTTCAATTAAACCTAAGTTTAGGTTGAATTGGCAGGCTTACCTGCACAAGATTTGGAAGAGCCAGGTGAGAAGCAGCAGGCAGCTGTATGAAACCTCACAGTGATTGCAATAGAGCTGCAAGGTTGATGGGATGAGCTCAGAGCACTCTAAATGAAGTCTCTATTCTCCTCCTCCATCTCATCCCTGATTTTCCTTCCCTTTACTGCCACAGAGAGGGGCACACCAATATTTTTATTAACAGGTCACCAGATTCATCTTTCAACATGCTCAGCCACTTCAAGTGAGTGAATCCAGGTAGAAATTGTAATGTTAAAAAAATCCTTTAAAATGTCCAAGATGTTTTTGTCTTCGTTAGAGAAGTAGAGTATGCTTTTATGTCTTTCCATCCTGGTTAGCCACTGAACAATATATGGGATTGGATGGATGGATGGATGGATGGAATTCAGTATAACTGTGTCAGCACAGTGCTGTTCCTGGGTTAATTAGCCCTGCTAAGATCTGCAGTGCTTTGTTTTGTACACATTATAGCTTTGATGCTGCCAACTTAAGTATCTTTGTGGTAGTGTATTTATTGAGTAGATATGCTGTTTATGGTCAATTTTAGACTCTTGGTGTTAGAAATGCTAAGTCCTTTCCTTAAATTTCTATCCAGTTTTTCTGGTTATCAGCTTTCTGTTTACCATGTTTTTTTTATTTACTGGAGCTTTCCTAACTTCTAGTGATTTCATCGTATCGATCATTAGAAGTAGAGTAGGTTGAGGATTATTGCTTAAATAGATTTCTAAATAAGGCCTACATGTATTGACTTCCTGTTTTAAACTACCTTACAATGTGAAAGCCTTATCCCATTTGCTGGTTTTCTTCTCTTTTACAGAGGAAATATTTTGAGTTTATTGCCAATTTATCATGAGAATCTAACCTCTTATGATAAAATTTAGTCTGTATACAATGAACCTGGACACGTGTCTTCAAATGCACCATGTGCATATTTTGTCTGGTACTCCTCTGAGAAATTTTTTTTGTTTAGTGTGATAGTGAGTTTGCACACAAGAGATTTATTTGCTTTTTATTTGCTAGTAGTTTTGTAGGCTTTAAAATTTGTCATCCAGTTCTGTACGGACTGGTCAAGTTACAAAAACCTCCTTACCTAAATCTTTGTAAGTGGTTTTGGTGGAGAAGCCAATGCACAAACAAGCCCAGGACTGAACGGTGAAAAGTTGAATTGAGTGTTTTCAAAGTTAGTGAATCAGTGCTTTGGTTGAAGTAATCCTCTTCTTCCACCTCTGGTGAGTAGATAATTCAAGGTTTAAATGCCCTCTAAAACAACTTTTTTGCCATTCCAGCTATAAATAATTGGGCTATCGTTGGGTGCTTCGCCATGGATGCCCTTTAAATGGGAAATGAGGGAAAAATTAGTCTTGTATTACCCTGTGCACTAGCAGGAATTTTGCCTAGTAGATTTAGGAGAAATTAAACAGAGGAAAAGATGATTTTTTGTTTGTTTTTAAGAGTGATGAGAAAGAGGTTTTGTCAGTGACAAGTGTTGATCTGTTCAAGTCTCCAAGGATTCTAACGTATTGCTATCTATTTGATCCAAACCTTCACACTGCCCATGGTGGTTTGGAAGTGCTCACCAGGGAGAGGCTGTGATTAGAACCACAGCCCTTTTACTGTTCACAGAGCATTCTGTATCCCAAAACACAACGTTTTCCTCCCATTTACATGGCATAGACTGATAGTCAGTGCTGTCTAAATGCTGCAAATGAGCTCCTTGCTACACTAACATTCTCTAGGAGTCATAGATTATATTCCCAGGCCTAAAGCTATTTACTGCATCCATCATCAACACCACTAAATGGTAGTTCATGTAGTCTGCTTTAAGGGACACAAGTGAGTTTTGTTGAAGTAGTCTCAGATAAATTATAGTACAATAGACACTGTTTCTCCACAGCTATTTATAAATACATTTTAAGGAGAAAATATATAGTGAGAAAAATGATTGGCCTCACAAAAAGAGTAACAAATGAACGTTGTCACGGATGCAGTGACACGCTTCACTTGTAGGAGAAGTAGCACAAGTTTTATTGATATAAACCAGTGATTTAACACAGTTAAATTTTTTAATTTGCTAGTTAATGCTATAGTGGTTTAACAAGATTCAAAGGCAAAGCACACTTGATTATTTACTGTATAGAAGACAGGGTCAGGCAAAACTGCAAGGAAGACCCTACCATTGAGTAACGAGGCTTATAAAGGACACCCTTTTGTTCTAAACTCCTTTCTGAGGGGAGTTTAGATGTGGCTGGTTCAGGACTTAGTCCCAGGCTTGGTTAGTGGTTTATTCTAAAGGATTATATGTGTACATTAATCCTTTGTATCACTTAGCTAAGGCTCCAAAGTCTTAGCACTCTTATTTCCAATTCACTCACTGAGTACCTGGTGTGATAAGCATTCTCTCAGCTTTCATGTGTAGCCTTGAGAGGCGTCCCTACTCAAGGGCAAATCCTGGCATGGAGGCCACTGCTGTGCAGAGCTCAGTGGGCCTGGGGCTGTCCCTGTTTGTGGAATAAGATGATTGATTCATAGTCATATTCCCATCCAGATGTATTTCAGCTGGCATGTGCTCAACTAGCCCTCAGCTGTCAAGTAAGATGTTTGGCCTTCAGCTATTTTGTTTTGTTCTGTCTTCCCAGAGTCCAGCTCAAGCCAGATGCAGCCAGCATGACCACCACTGGTGGCTATTGCTTAAGCAGGGAGGGGAGGGGAGGGACCACACCACCACAACATTACCTTAGCTGTAAAACATCACTTCCATTTAATCAGGAACCGTCAGCATGGATGTCATGTTCAGATGTTTGCATAACAATGTTTTTAACTGCATGGACACATATAAAAGTTTGCTATTTTACAGACTTAGTTCAGAACTAGACATTTATTTCCTCACCTGAAAAGTTACGGGTGATTAAGATGACTGGGACTGAGCAAGACCTTGTTTCTGAAAGGCACAGGGTAACTCCAGTCTGAGCAGAGAACATCAACTCCTATTAGAAACTGCTTGTCATTTTGCAGGAGGGAGCCTCTGTGCCTTAAACTGAATTATAGAAATCTGTGTCAGGAAAAAAAAGCTCTTCTCTCATCAGCATGGCAGTAAAGTAAATATACCTAAGCAAGTTGGTTGAAACATTCCACAGACTTTTTTGCAAGATGATGCATTGTTAGATGAAAGAACTGCTCAATGCCAGCTTTTTCTCCCAAAGAATTACTAGCAAGATCAAATCTAAAACCAAATTGCTTTCAGTACAAGATAGCATGATGGATCATTTTTTGGCATATTTTCTATTTTCAGACCTCGTTCTTTCATTTTTAGTGCCATTCCAAAGAGTGAAGTATACATATAAAAGGAATGGTGAGATTTTGACTTTCTCTTGAAATGCCAATTAGGGTACTGAAATTCCTTTTAAGAAAGAAAAAGGAGTAATCTTAGAACCCCAAACCTAGAAAACATTATTCCAAAAGGAATTGACATTCTAAGAAATGGGGATAGGGTAAAAGCTCAGAATAGAAATTATGATCTAAGAAAAATGAGTATATGTGGTTCTGTTTCCTGCTGACTTGTTAAAATGAGACAAATTTTTGAGGGCTACAAGAAGAAATCCAGAGAAATGTGAGAGTCTGATAGAGGTTTGAGCTTTACATTGGTCATTGTTTAAAATTCTTTGAAAGTATTTTCCCTCAAACAAATTGTGCAACTGTTGTATTTAAGTAACCTGTGCATTTACAGTGAGATACACTGGAAAGAAAGTTATAATTCCATTATTTTGTCTGTTTTCTTAAATTTTGAGTAATGTGGAAAAATGTGCCACGTTTTTTATCCTAACTTGGAATAAATGAAATCAGGAATGTCATCATAGCAGTATTGAGCCAGAGCAAACTTCAGGACAATGGATTTAGAATAGAACTAATGAAATATTAGAAATTTTCATCTATGAGAAATCCTCACATCTCAAAGACATTGTCTTGGAGCATATGGATTGATGCTTGGGGGGAAACTTTGATAATTCCAAAATAAACCGCATATAAGTCATTATTTTAGAACACCCAGAGGCTTGAGAAGCACCAACTGCTTGGAAGTCCGTGGAGTTTCAGGTCCTGTGAATTGAAAAATTGCCAGGATTCCCTGTATTTCAGCTGACAGGCTGGAGCTCCCAGGACTTCTTGTACAGTTTTTCTTCCTAGATGAAAGGGTAGGAAAGCAGGTTGCTGTGAGATATTTTCCAGAATATTTTCTAAACAGAACTTCTGTCTTGGTAAACTTCTAAACTAATACAACATTCAAATCATGCTTCCTTTTGAGTAGTAACTGTTACCTGTTCAAAGTACAATAAAGCTCTGTGCTTTGCTTTTCCAACATTTTTTCTCAGTACATGGAATTGTCTCATTAGGAATCTTACAGACCTAAAGCTGAAATATCCTTAACAGAGCTGAGGAATCACCCCAGGTGTGTATACCTCTCTGATAGAGAATTACTCCTTCAAATGAGATGGAAAGAAGAGATTGTTGATTGTTGGAGTGGAGAGAGAAAGCATTTGCGTGAGGGAGCATTAAACTCTAAATTGCATTAATATTGGTTAAACTATTTTGTCTGGCAATTGACCAAAACAGATAACATCCTGTATGGCTTGGGGATGTCATTAGAAAGAATGATCATGCTCTAGTAATGGCCAGTGATCATCTGGTGATTGCCCTTGTGATTTTCTGGTAAATTTGATGCAGTGCAGTTAAATTTTCAGTGACCTGAGTGTAGGCCATGTCCCTGGGGCTATGTGCATAATCTGAGTTACTCTTGCTGGCAGTATCTGACAGCAGTAATGTTGGTGCTATGAACCACTGTGGCTCCTCTCAGCTGTTGATTAGCAGGAGGAATGTCTTCCTGTGGCAATTTTCAGATGTCTCCCTGCAATTTAGCACTTTAGCCTCATCTCTGGCAGTGTTCAAGGTCAGGTTGGATGGGACTTTGAGCAACCTGGGCTAGTGGAATGTGCCCCTGTTTACAGCAGGGGATTGGGACTAGATGATGTCTAAGGTCCCTTCCAGAACAAATCATTCTATGATCTTGTGGTGATATTTTTCACCAGTAAAAAGATTTCACAATCCTCATTGAAGCAAAAGTGACTCCAGAGTGTTGTTTCAGAATCCAAGATGCTTAAAATGAAGAGAATTGAAAAATCAGCTGTTGTTTTACAGTGATTCTTACCAGTCTGATCAATTTTCCGACTGAGATGGAGAAGATAAGATATTCATAATTTTACAATAAAATAAAATGTGTTTACTAGATGAGGAAGGAAGCAATAGTCCCTTTTTTGTCAGTGGTTTAGCTGCTGATGTAAATAGTGTTAATTTTAGCTTGAAGATGGGACCTCCTTGTGTCAAACATGGTACAAATACATTATGAGAGATTGTTTCTCCCCCCTTGATTGACTGTAAGAAAACTCTATAACAACTGATGGTAGGCATCATAATAGAGATGTTCCAAAAGCCCAGATACTCAGAGGTGCTGTCAGAGACACTGAGCAGTTCACCAACCGTTGTTCAGTGAACAGCAGTGTCCCTCCTGTTAAGGATCTCAATCAGATGTTTTTTAAAAAAACCCAACATTGGTGACAATCCTGGTTTTGTCTTCTGCAAAGGTATGTTCCCAGCTAATGATAGGATGTTCTTTTGATTCCCCAAAGGATAATTGTCATGGAGTTCAAATTGTCAAAACATGTAATTAGGATTGTTGGAGGAAGAATAGAAAGGTTTAAATAATCATTAGGTGATATTTATGTATATGATACATACAAAAAGGCGTGGTTTAGGGCAGAAGGGAGAGGTGATGAAGGCTAAAAGTGAGAGGACACTTGAGTACAGGTGTTTGTTATTTTCTCCTTCCTATGGATGCTTGGAATCATCTTAGCACAAAGTGACCTCTGATCTTGTAGCTCCTCTCAGCTGTTGCAGAGTGCTAATGGTGACTTTAGTGCAGTGGAGAACCAGGCTGGATTGCTCAGAGAGACTGAGTTACAAGGGGATGACTGGGTTTGGGTCAATACTAATGAAAACATAGGAGGATAAAACTTCTTACCTTCAAACGGGGCTTGGAGAGAAACATTGCTTTTAAATTGTTCAGTGGAAAAAAAAATAGGACTGTGGTGGGTTGAATCACTGTGAGTTTATGATTTTTGTTAATAATATAGATTGCTTTGTACTGTGAGTGTGCAGCAGAGGTTGGACAGTTTACCTTTTTGCAATCACCCTGGAACAGTGCATTCTTCAAGTATTGCTACATACTTGAGCCTCAGTGAAACGTTGGTAAATATTATTGCTTCTCTTGTAATTATCAGCAGTTTTCTTCTGTTGTCATTCAAAGTTTCATTTCTGAATGAACTCCTTTGTAGCCATTTCACCAATCAAAACTTCAGGGTCTGAAGAAAGGGAAGAGAAACTGAACATAGTGCCAGCACCCAGAAGGATTTTTTGTATACTGAGGGCATGAACACTGGGTCTTGCTCCATGATCCATGTGATAGAATCTTCCTTAGTGTTCCTCAGCTCTGATCTTACTACCAACTGGAGAGTTGGAGGTGAGAAGTTAGGGACAAGCATGCTGAGCTACCACATGCCGCCCAGCATCTTACTGAAGGAAAAGAAAGCCAAAAAGGCTTTGACCCCAAACTACAAGATACATTTTCAGGCCTAACACATTTTTCTGTTCTGTATTGTTGGGATCATTTCCTACTGAGGTAGATACAGCCAGAGAGAAGAACGAGTGTTTTCAAGTAGTTTACACTGCCCTTATTGTTTCTCCTGTGCACTGGGGTTACTGCTTAGAGGAAATTGTTGATAAGATGAGAAACTTTCACTGGTCTCTTGCTGGGACACAAAAGTTTCCATTCCCCTGATCTCTGGTTCAAGGCAGTCAGAAAAATAATGCAAAAATACCGGACTGTTCAAAGGCACAGAGGGTGACAACTTCAGGAAAGTAACTGAAGTGAACAAGACTATACAGTAGATTTCATAGTGATAAATCCTTATAGCCTATGCAGTTTACTGTGTACATTCTTGCCAATTACAAAAAGGCCATATGATTCACTCTGCAGGATGAGCACTTCTTATCAAGAGAAAATCTGAGCTACTTAGGACAGAAATGTCATTGAGAATCAGGGAAATGGAGAAGTAAACCAGGATCTAACAGCATGATTTGGAGCCAGATGGCTCTGCCCATGCCATGAGCAGGGATTGGGGTCTGAGAACAGCACCCGCTCCCTTGCACATCTGTGGGAAGGAACTGCAAGATGGGATGAGGAGGAGACAATAAATTTCCTTTTACATGAAAACTGGGGTGGGCATTTTGGGCTGAAAGCATTGGAAAGAAAAAGGAACAGAGGGTTGTTTCTTGAGAAATGCTCATTTAACTGGAATTTAAATGAGAGCTTCATACAGAACTGACATCCCAACTAACCAAATTAAAAGCAATCTGTATGTTAAAGAAGTCAAGAATATAAACAGAGAGGAGGGAGAGATAAGATATTTCAAACATTTTAACAATTACCCTGAAACTAGATTAGAGTGGAATCCAAAGAGAGATCTTTTATCCTCTGTGGAACAGTATGAGTAATTCTTGTTTTCATTAAAAATTTTCATTTTTTTAATGATGTTACATTTGCATTTTTTCCCCCTAAAAGATAGCAGTTGATTAACAGTGCAGAGTTTTCCTTCTGTGTTCCCAAAGTTTGTTCGAGAAGTTTTGTGGACTTGTCTCTTCTCTTCAGCCTCATTTGGCTTGTTCAAAGACCAGATGCCATGGTCAGGTTGAACAACAGGGAGAGGGATCAAGTGCTGAAGGTAATTCTGTGTCCTTATGTTTTTGCCAGCTGATTATATACATCTTCCCTTCTCTGTGGGGTAGCTTAGAAAAGCCTCTGAGCTGTCCCTATTTGTGTTCAGGAGATAACATTTCCTGAAGTGTCACAACACAGAAGAGAAGTTGTCAGAGTCTCTGGGGTAGTTTTGCATCAGATTAAATGAACTGTCCAGTCTGTGCTTTTATTATGTTTTTAACACAACATCAGTTTGCTAGGGGGGGAAACAAGAAGGAACCAAGCAGTTCTCCTCCTTGCTTTCCTTTTGACCCAACAGAAACTATTTGGAGCTTGAGAAAAGACTGAATAACCTTGCTTGCAGCATTAAAAAATATATCAGCAAGTTGGTGTAACATTATGTACTTTACTGTCCCTTTAGAATTTAGGTTCAAGTGAAAAAAAAAGTTGGAAAAAGACATATGGCTTATGGGGACAGGTTTAGTCTCTAGTGAAAAGTAAAGTTATTAAATGAGCAGTGCCTGCCAATTGCAGAAATGTTGGCAGGGATGCCTTGGCACTGTGGGTTTTATTTATTATTTAAAAGGCCTCATGCAGGGCCTCTGAATACGGCCTTAAAATTCGAGGCAGTGTGTGAACATACAGGGTCAATGCACAAATTTTGTGCTGTGTTACAAGCAGAAAGAGATTACAAAATGGAATAGGAATGATATTATGAAAATCCTCTCAGGAAAAATCAGTAGCTATAGTAATGACAAGATCTCATGTTAATAGATTAGAAAACCCTTTCCTAAAGATTAAAACTATGTAAAAGGAGAGAATTCCTTGTCTGAGGTCCTTGCTTGAAGTCAAAGCAGAGAAGATTCTGTAATATATCCTGGTAGTTATTATACAAAGTTGGTTGACTAGCAGAAAAAATAACCAAACAAAAATAACCAAAATGGATTTTTTTTTAATTTTGTTAGGAACAGCTTTTAAAAATGCATAATGAATTTTGGTGCAATTTTAAGAATCACAGATTGGTAAAGAAATTCAACACATTTTCAAAATAGAACCTAGCTGTTAGTGCAAAGGAATCCCAACATGCACAACAACAGGTACTTGAGTTAGGAATTTGGGTTATTGTTAATAGGAGTGGGATGCAGGTATTCATCCCAGGGAGCTCTTATTTCCCAAGATTCAAAAAATTTTCAGACTGATACTCTTAAGTAATAATTGAATTTTTGCATCTCTGGACAAGCCAATGGAACACAACCACATATTCTTTCAAAAAATTAAATGATTTTACAGAGATATACCCCCTAAAGGATGCATCGTATAAGATGTTCGATATTCTTAACGTAATGGTTCACTGAAACTGCCGTGGAAGCTTCCTGGAAAGCAGTTTCCACGCAGGCAATAGCCACAGGTTAAACCACGTGGGGCCAACTTGGCATAAGAAGGTTGCAACAGGTGAGGCACGCAGAACATCTCAGGGGTTTGGATCTGCAGGACTGCACTGCACATTGGGTACTGCTGATCCAGGCCAGGCCTGGAGTCTCCTGCAGCTGGAATTCCCCAGGAGCAGAGGTGATTAAGGACAGCGATCTGAATACGCCCCTCACACTCTGAAGATGTTGCACTTAGTCTTTTTCTTCAATTGTTTGGAAATACTCAGCCCTGTATTTTTTCCCTCATATTCATTTGGCCTTTTTTTTTTTACCTAAGAGGATCTATTTCCTGATGGTTTTGCACCTTGTGAGATATTTATTTTACCATATTTTTATGCTAAAAGTTTTCTAGGAAAGAAAAATAATTTTTAGCACTGAGCATCTGTGTAAAAATGACATTATCATATGATTTCTAAATTGCTTTGAAACACTGGAAAGGATTGCCTTTGTACAGGGGAAGCTTCAGCCCTTTTGCAAATCCAGAGCCTTCACTTTCAGTGGAATGAAATATATCAACATTGGAAGAAACCAAGTCCTATTTAAAGCTGAAAGCCTACTAGATGGGACAAAACCCCTGCATTTTTAAAGGGAGAAAGAGGAGGGAGAAAACCATTCATGAGAAGTATAAAATGTAATTTTGTTTTAAAGCTCACTAAAAGCTATATAGGTCATGAAGACAATCAGTCTTTTATTCTTTGAAATAATTCACATTACAGGCCTATGTATTACCACCCTTATCACAGAAAAGCCTTTAGATATGTGTTGGCAGATAATTACAAATTGATTTCTCGACCCTCATTTTGACAATGGTTTTGAAAACCTTTTTTTTCTTTTTTTTTTTCCCCTCCTCTTTTTTCTTTCTTTTTAAAAGCCTTTTGATTTCTCCTGCATCATAGTGGAGAAGTACTGTCATGATGAGCTGGCCAAGTGTAGTAACCATTTATAAAAAAGAGCCACAGAGTACCAGACCCAAAATATTCTTGAAATGAACAGTGAAATGCTGCAGGTAACTGCAGTGTACTCAATTTATGTCTCTCTTCATCTTTCGTCCCATTCAAACATGAAATAATTTTAAAAATAGATGGTAATTTAACAAATGATTAACCTAAATTTTTACAACCTGCGCATTGCTCCTTTCACTGCATACCAAATCCAGTTTCCTTGTTTTTTCAGCACTTATGACTGTCACAAAGTCTTCAAAAATGAAAATGCTTAATTCTTTACTGCTATATTTACCCTTAAGGGTCACTGTGTCTCTGAAGATGCCATAGAGTGATTACCAATGTCATAGGCTGAAAGTTTAGTTTACAGTCTCAGACCTGTTCCAGGGGTAGCAGCCAAGTTTAGCGTGATAGTCCCTGCCTTGAGAAGGCTACACGTTAAAACTCAGCATGCTCCAGCTGAAAACCACATTTGGGTAAAGCTGATGAGTAGGAAGGGAGAAGCTGAGTAACAAAAATAACTGGATATCTTGGTATAGATGTGCTGTGTGCACAATCTGCAGTCAGTCAGTGACAGCTAGCGCAGTAATCACTACTCACCACCTGCTTAGCTGTGCTATTTTTAAAGTATCACTGAATGGCAGCAGTAGTGGGGGTTTTTTAATTGTTTATTATTCCATAGATTTAAATAGTGTTATCTTAGCATTTGGGACACATCTAAAGGATTTACAGCACTAGGAATATCCTAGGCACGCAGGTACGTGAAGCAGACTGTACAATGTGCAGTAAACACTGACATAGAGTAACTGAAGACTAAAATGAAATTTTTTAGTTTTGCAGACTTTATTGATTTGGTTTTGAGTTGTTTTCCTTTCTAACTCAGACTTATGTATTATTAAAATGTTTGCAGAACATCAAGCATGATACCATTTTTTTTGGTTTATTTTTCTTTCAGGGGGAAAAATAATCTTTCAGATATGTGGGAATGATGGCCATTAACTTTAGCTAATAACCCACTTGCATGCCTTTGAAGTGTAATTTTTATTTCCTACAACTCCCAGAAGGATGTAATTTGTAAACAATATTAAGAAAAGCATATGAAGTGCCACTGTCTTCAGTAATCTGTAACTCTCAAGGGAGAATACATTTGGATCACACTTCTTGTTGAGCTTGAACCTGAATCTGAATACTACCAAATTTAATTTTCTTTTCCTGTTGTTTACTTTTTCCTGTGTATTTATAAGTCATATACTCTATTAACCATTTCACCATCTTTTTACCTTTCAACATTCTTGTTCTTATTTGGGTGAAGAAAACCTGTCCCTTTAAAACAAAATAGAAACCCAAAAATTTTTGGAATGACCACTGGAATACATGAAGTTATATGAAATAAAAAGAATAATCCCGCCTAAATTTTTGTATAATTAAAATAACTCAGGAAAGTAGGATATGAGCAGGTTGAGAGGTGTTTTTTATTTTGCAGGGGCAAATCTTTAGCTGAAATTAATTACCAGGGTTCCTTTTATTTCAAAGGACATTTGACAATTTGCATAACTTGGAATCTGTCTCCTGATTTCCTCTGTTTTTTAAGAATATCTCTCACTTCTGTCTGTGCTTTGTATACTTGTATTTGTATGAATGATACTTGCTATAAGCTGTCTTTATTTTTTCTAGACAAGACACCTTAGGATTCTTTTGCAATATCATTAATTTGTCTCTATGAGGCTGCTGCTGTCCTGTTGAAGACAAACTGTTGCTGTAGACATGCTTGCAAGAGGCAGGAATCCATGCCTGCATTGAAAGTATTTAAAATCAAGGGTAAAAAAATTAAGAGAATAATTTAGGAATGAGGGACAAGGAATAGGAATATAGTCATTCCTTATCCTTCAAATGAGATCAGGAAAGAGATGTAAGTGACATGGCATTTTTGTGTGATTAAAGAATACCACTTGAAGTGAAAAGGATTCCTGTTTTCCGAATTCAGCTGTGTGAGTTCTGCTGAGGACAGGTATCAATAGGAGGGGTTGCATGTGCTGCCTAACCCTGCTCAAGCCTCCCCATCCCTCAGACAGAGGGGAGGGAGCAGCACAGCTCAGGCTGTGCACAGTCATATTCTTTTGGACCAGTTCCTACACTCTGGTAATGCAAATGCAAAGACTCATTTCTTCCCCTGTAAAGCCAATGCTCAGACAATATTGCAGAACAAACCTTTCCTTACACAAAGGTTATTTTCTCTCTGGAGCATTCTCTTTTTTACTGAAAGGAATTGTAGACTAGAAATTCTCTGAGAGTTCATGACACCCTGAGAGCCTTCTTTTCAGAGACAAGCTGTATAATAATAATGTGGTGACAGAAAAATCGAGGAGAGGTGGCTTTCTCTGATAGAGAATTTGCCTTTAATTCTACCCTGAAGAGATTGCAATGGAGCACCAACCTTTGTTCTTACTGTAGTGCTTCACTGCTACACCAACCATTTGTTAAATGGGAAGTAATTGAGGTTGAAAAAGGATTGAATGAATAAAGCTTTTGGCGGGGAAGGGGAGGACGCAAAGTACGGGTTAAAGGTTATTCCTTGCAGAAATTTCATAAAATGAGAGGTAATGCAGCTTTTGAGCTAAAATTGTTTGTGCCTCTGGAGGGGGAAGAGAGAGAAGAGAGCTGGCTGGGGGGAGGGAGACTCAACCTGCAGAAGCACAATGGGAATAATAAGCCAGCATCAAATATTCAGCTTTGTGGCATCTTACTGATTGTATTACAAATTTCACCCATAGATGTGCTGCCTTGGCCACCTCACTAGGTGAGCAGAGAGCAAAGGAGGAGGAACAGAGGAGGAGTCAGGAGAGTAACATGAATACCCCTTAGAAGCTTTTCTCTCCAAGAAATGTTTTAGTATTGCTGTAACTTGCATTTGTTCTATCCAGAGCAATGAATGGGCTTCATGTTTCAGTGCTTTCCTGAATCCTGCAGTTCTAGTAATCTGAAAAATAGTAACTATTTTGATTTTTGTTTTCTTTTATGAACTCATATTTGTTTTCAGAGTTGCTCTGTCACAGTGACACAGCATTTTTCCCTCTGCCTGTTTCCTCTCCTCAAAATAAAAAGTGTGTTATGAAAGTTAATCTTATGTTTTTTGGGGCCTGGGGAACCTGGAGACAGGCAACAAGAATTTATATCTCTGACAGAGCCCATGTTGAATAAAATGTTGCTATCATGAAGCATTAATATATTTCTATCTACTATACCTACCGTACTGTATTGCATTTATTTGAAATGTTTTGTTGGTTCTTGTCTTTGTAATCCAAATGAGTATAAACGTATACATTCTTTTTTTTTTTTGGTACAGAAATATTTTGTGTTCTCCTTATGCACATTGAATTGTGGAAAACACAAGATTTTTTGCTGAAAACCTCTGATTTTAAGGACAGTTTTTGATTCACAAGTGGCATTTTCATACACAGCCTTCCTGTTTCGATGTAATTAAGCCCGTTGTTCACTATGCCTTGAAAAGACTGGCTTTGCTTTTTTTTTTTACTATTTTTTAGATTTTTTACTCTTTGTTTGGATAGAATGATGCTTTCCACTCCCAAAATAATAATGAGACCTAAGTAGGATTGTTTTAGTGAAATTCCTTAGGGACAGATGCTGGCTCAATTCTCATCCACAATTTTGTCAATAAATTGGAAATATACATATTCTAGCTGCCAGTAAAGAAACTTCCAGATGACTAATAGACTTGGAATGGTGAATAGTAATTGAGAATTCTACCAGAGAATTTAGAATTGTTGCCAACTTGGGCCATTCAAAAAGCAGAAAAAAATAAAGAGAATGGAGGCTGGCAGTTGCCATGAGGTTGAGAAAGGTGTCAAACCAGGCCAGCAGCTTACTGGGGCTTTCTCTGAGAGTTGGGGCAAAGAAGGCTAATGTGGATCATGGATACACAGATTGAAATGGTGATTTAGGGAGAGGGAAGTGATTTCTTCTGTATATATTGTGTTAGGCAATTACTGGAATATCTTTTGCAGTTTTGTGTCCACATTTGTTTAAATTATGTTGACAAACTGAAGAAGGTAAAAAAAATGGACAAGAACAATAATTTTGAGAGAATGCTTATAGTGAGGAATTTAGAGTTCCATCTGTTCTGCTCTTCTCCAGGAAAGAAAGACAATTTGTTTACAGCTCAGAAGGGCCTTAATGTGTTGAAAACATTGGTTACCTCTATGTAATCTAGTAGAGAAAGACAAGATTTGGCTGAAGTAGGCTAGAAGTTGAATCCAGATGAATTCAAATGGGAAAGTAGAAACAAACAAAAACCAAAAGTAGTCTTAATCACAAAATAATACTTTATGAAAAATGAAAGTCAAGATGGTTTTTTTTTTTAATGAGGCGATATCATTATTGCCAAACTTGGGAAATAAACACTGCAAAGGATTATTCTACATTGACAGAATATCATCACCAGTAAATTTTGAGACAATATAGGCTCTAATTTTGAATCTCACAGTAATAAATCATAATACCAGGCTAGCAGCCACCAGCATTGATAAATACAATACTTTATTGTTTTGTACAAGCAGTGTGGCAACAACAAGTGCGAGCAGCTTACTCCCTACAAATGAAGCTTTGTTGGTCTCTTAAGCAGGATATGGCCTATGAATGAGACCCCTTGGGAGAGTTTGGAAAGGCTTTTATTGTCCTGGAAAGGTGCCTGTGTCCTTACAACAAGGCCAGTGCTCCAGCACATGTCCAACACTGCAGCTTCATCCAGGTGAGCTGGACAGGAATGGTCACTGCAGCACCTGCAGGACACTGAGCTGGGTTACACTGGTGTCATATCACCTGCCACTTTAATAGACACATTAACTGATTCTGTGGTGTTCAAGGGTCCCTACATCACCTCACAGTCCAAGGTCTGAATGTGAACCTTTGCACAAGTCCAGACAGCCAGTTATGTGCCCATTTGAAAATGTTCTCTGCCAGAGCCTCTCACTGCTTCCTGCTGCTTCTGGAAGGCTGGACTCAGAGAAATGAGTATTATCATTCACAGCAGAAATAACTTTTAAAATTGGGGTTGAGAGATACAAAAATGTTAATTCTGTAAATAATGTGTTTCAATTAGAAACCATCATTAATTAAAGACATTCACTTACAGAATGAGGTATTTTCTCTGTGGCACATCCAGCCATTCTCTTTGCTTACATTTTTATTACTTGCAATTACAATTTATTACTTTCCATAAAAATGATATTTTTCAGGCATACTAAGTTAAATGAATGATTCAGTAATTTAAAACTGAGTATTTGTTATCTTTGAGGACTATGAAATAAATTGCATATTGTTGAATTTAAAATGCCAGTCTTGTGGATAAATCAGTCCCTGGGGGAGCCATGAGCAGCACTGTCACAAAGAGAGACGGGGAGAGTTTGCAGGGTACAGATATTTACTTCTCTCATATTTATGGCCTGATAGTCAAAGAGGCTGAGCATTTGAAGATTCAGCTGAAGTGAATCGAGTTGAAGGTGCTTTCCAAAAATCTAATCTTCATATATATGTTCACAGTTGACTGGAGGGAAAGAAAAGTTAAAGCAGAGAAATATGAGCAGGAAAAAGACTCAGGCATGAGAGGAATCTGAGTCGTATGAAATTAAACGTGGGCTGCTCTTTCATGTCTTAGGAGATCAGAGAGATTCCCTTTTTGTCTGTGTGGAAAATTTCATGCAGATTTTTGAGAGAAATGCTCTGCTGGCCTGGACCAAAGTCAGTGCTAGTGACATGACTGGACAGCCCTGTTTGTGTGACTTCTAGCCCTTATGCAGGTGATCTAGATATTCCAGCATCCTTGGGGGTGGCAGGCACTGTATCAATGTAGGACATTGTCTTATTAGCAGCACTGTCACCTCAACTACTCATTTGCAAAGAATGCCTTGCATCCTCAACCACTTTGCTGGTGATTCTGGGAGGCGGCTTAAATGGAGTGCATACAGCACATGGAATAGTTTTGCTGCATTCAGTGGAAACTGAATCAGTTCCTGAGTAATTCCTGCAAATTAATTTTGCCATCCTTGCGTTTTTCCTCAAACTCTTGTACTAACCCAAAGCATTACAAAGCATATTGTTGTTTTGCTTCATGTAAAACCCAACAATTATGTATCATGTAGGCAAACATGAAGAGGCTTTAGCATAATTGTACATGAGCTATTAATTACTGGTGATTTAAACACTTGTGCAAGCACAAACGTATTGTCAATCTCTGTGTGGTTTCTCAGTTCAGAATTGTACACTAAGAATTTTTACATTGATTTTTAAGGAAAAGGGGAAAGCTGAGGCTTTTGGCAAGAGCTGGGAATGTAGCAAAGCTAATAATTGACGGGTTTGAATATGAAAACCAGCCTTGTGTCTCTACCTTTGTCTAGAAGAGGAAGAGAGAAGATTTTTATCGTGTGTGGATATTGTCATCTCCTTTGTTGAAAAGAGAATAAATATCCTGGGTAAATTATTTTTTAAAAAAAATTACTTCAGCTTTATCTAAAAAATGTACATTATTCCCTTTTCAAATTAGTAATTTCTGTTACACATGGTGTCTCCTGCCATTCAATACCTTAATTGAAACTGGAATAATTGATGCCACCTTTACAGATTTATTTCCTGTAGAAATAGTTTACACAGAGTCACAGATTCAGAAGATAAGAAAAGCATTCTGGTCATGGGCTTCTCTCCTCAAGTCTCTGTGATGATAAAAGTGATTTCCTGTTAAACAGGCAGCCTGGGACTGCAACCACACGTGCACAAAGCTTCTGATTTACAGGGGTGCTTAGCACCCTGAACTCCAGTTTAATTCAGTGGGAGCTTTAGCACCAATAAATTAAAGTCAACTATGTGTTTGCACATATTTTATGTACTGTGTGGCAGGTTCTGATTACTTTCATTGTTGGCTGAACTCAAGCCTACATTTCCACCCCCCTCCCCACTTACTAAGTAGTTTGTGGTGTTCCTCGTGCTCGTATAAAGTATTAGGAAAACCCCACAGCATCAATTCCCTGTCCCCCAGAGCTCCTGCTCTTCTCATTCTATAGATGTTTTAGCCTTTGCTGACAGTGGTTCAGCAGTGTTTATCCAGGATGCATCTGGCTTAGCCAAGTGGCACAGGTTTACTGTGTTGTGACCAAGCTCAGAAATTGCTTAGAGAGTAATGCCTCTTTGCCACAGTGCAGATCCTGGAGGCACAGAAAATTCCTGAGACATCAGTGCTCATGATAATTAGGTTAAACAGTGTATGTGAGGCAATCAAGTGGTCATATGCATGAGTGAGCTGATATACAGAAGATATTATATTATTAACCACTGGAATATCCATGTCCAAATAAGAAAAGTGCTGGGACAGTTAACAAGCAGGAGCTGTACACCAGCAGTGTCATTATTGCCCCGTACTGGATCATATTTTGTGTATGTTATACACAATGGTTGTGAATATTAAAAATAGAATTTAAAAAACCTCCTGAGAATGCATATCAAACGTTCAGAAGGTAGACAAATGTAATTCTGGCACTTCCTACACTGCCTTAATTAGCATCTTTCTGCTTATGTGTTACAGTGTATTGTCTGATTACAGGATCACATACAATTTTTTTTTCCACATAATCCCTGCATCGTTTAGTGCAGGAGGAGACCTATTCTTTGGATCACCTGGGATCTGAAATAGCTCCATTTGCAAGCTGATAGTTTAAACTCCTAGCAACCCAGACATGCCTACATAACCAGCAAGCTTATCTAAGGTCTTCTGTCTCAGGGAATAAATTAACCCCTTCAATCCCAATAGCTAACCATAAAAAAGAAGAGAAATCAAGACGGACATGATTTTTATTTAAAACCACTGCAGTCTTTTATTGTTTTTCTATAATTTGAAGGGTCATTATTCTCCTAAATATTTAATGGCAGAAGAGTGTGAGCAAGAAGGAGTAAGATGTCATAAATATATTGCTACCTATTTATTTCTTCCTTTGAAAATGGTAATTTTTATTTTTTGTTATAAAAAGAATTCCATATTGAATTTGGACTGCTGGATTGAACACAGGAGCACAACTTCCTTTCTAGGAATGTGTTAAATCAAAATGGGGTATATTCCTGAACTGAGATTTTTAATAGGAAATTTAAGTGGTTTTGAAACCCTACTTACTGTGAACGCTGGAGGGAAGGAATGTGTTACTGTATCTACTTCTGAGCTGTATTTTGAGAGTCTGCATGAGTCGTCAAAGGTGCCTGTGTGAGATGTGACCTTTTCAGATCGTATTTATTATGTCTTCCCAAATACACGCCGTAGCTGTACAGTGCCTGTCAACATTACATTTAGTGAAACTGGTTCTCTGAAGGGAAGAGTTCTTTTTTGATACTTAAATACTCCTCGTCTGAAGCTGGCCTTGAAAAAGGTAAAACTACCATGAAGAAAATTGTAAGAAGGAGAGAAAGAAATATGTTTAAACCTTTTTTCCCTCTTTCTGTTTAAAAATCCTTCCTTCTGTTATCTCCCTCCTCTCCTTGTGATCTATTCTTTATATTTTACTTTGTTCTTCTGAGGACTTTTCCAATAAATGAAGTGCAAATATCTGATCTCCAATAAAACACAGTGCATCTATATTGTGTTGTATATAGACCATGTTGGGCACCCTTTTTCTTCCTAGAAGTGTCTCAGCTACAGCACCTGGCTGTTGACAACTGTGTTGGTCATGGAAGAAGGTATTAAAACATATTCAGCCTTTCCAACATTTTTGGTGTCTCCTTCTAACTTTCAAAGCTCAAATTATAGCCTCTAAGCTCTCACCGGGGCTGATGGCTACAGCAGGGACCAAAGCCACAGACAAAATACAATGAAATATATATTAAACCTATTGAAAACATAGAAAATATTCTGTTGTCCAACCCAAGCCACCTGACCAATATGCCACCTTCTTTCTGCATCATGGGTGGAGACCCTTGTGACCTACACTGGTTTGGTGAAACTTGTCTCAAAGCTGAAGCGGCATTCCCCACCCTCTCTGCAATTTAAAAAATAACCATGAAGTGTAAATACAGGATATGGCATTTTGGGAAGTGGGTAGTTAGTATTGAATTGGTTTTGATTCTGAACAGGAACATTTTGGAAACCAGCTTTTAACAAATGTTGGTCAGTGTTGTGGAAACTTAGTTCATTTATCTGAATGCTGGAAAGGATGATATCAGACAGTCTGACTTGTGTCATTGCACTTTCTCAAATGTTGCAGTTAGGTCAGGCCATCAAAACCTTCAATGCCTGTGCAGTTGGTCTTTATGGTAATCCACTCTTCTCAAATCCCCACTGTGAGGAGTTGTCCTCGGTGGGCTGGGTCTCGTCTCGTCTCGAGCACCTCATCTATCTTCTTGCCTCTCACTGCTGCAGACAGGCTGGAACAGCTCTGAGCACAACTGGACTCTGACCAAGGCCTTTGGGCAATCCCATAATGTTTCCAATAAATCAAAATAAACTGGCCAGCTGCTCTTTCATGTCCCCTCAGTGCGCTGTATGTCTTGTTTGAAATGGGAGGAAGTCTTTTACGGATTGAGTATTTTGGCAGGGAAACAAAAAAAGCCTCCAGAGCCCTCAGGTAGCAAGCCTGGGTGATGGGAAAGCAGCTGGCAGGGGTAAAGCCTGTGGATGGCTGGGGAAGCTACACCAGTGCTGGGGGAAGAAGGAATGATAGAAGAACACAAGGTCTTGTTCCTGTGATTGCAGAGCGCATCCTCTTCAGTATGGGGCCAACAGGAGGACCAGAGCTAACTGTTATTTTAAGGAATCCTTTTTTGCTCCCCACAAACGGTGCTGGTGAATGGAGAAACCAATTTACTGGCTAAGATGTACCACTTGCTTGGATTTGGTCTTTTTTATTCATTTTCTATTCTTCCATGTAAGAGTGATAATTGAGCACCTGAAACATCCTTCATAGCCCTCGTGGGTGTACTTCCAGGGGGATGTTGGTGTAGATAAGTAAACAGCAGCATCTGTACCTTAAATGCTCTGTGGGCCCCACTGTTCCTTGCTTTGCATGGGCTTCACGCTCTTGTGCTCTATAGGATGGAAACTAGATTACTCTTAATTTCTCAAGTGTGACCCAGCAGATAGTCCTATTCCTTGTCTCCATCGAGCAACTGAAAAAACCCAAAATACATAAGGTTGAAGATAAACATTCCCAATCTTCTTTTTTTGTGTGTTTGTGTGTTCTGAATTTCTACAAAAATTTCTGCAGGTCTAACAGCTATATAATGTATAAATCATTATAAACAAGGCATGAAAGGAGCTTCACTGTTTATACTATAACTTGCCTGCCCTTTAGCAGTGATGAAAACTGAAAATACCAGTGCATCTTGAATTCAAAGGAGAAAAAAAAATAGATGAGAGATCATAAAGGGGTAACACAGTTCAGCTAGACTCAGCGTTTGGAATATTAAGCAGATTTGACCCATGCTGAGAAGAGTCTGAAGAGCAAATTCTTCTCAGCACCATCTCTTATGTCAGGACCCTGATTAACAAAGACATTTAAATAATGTCACTGCACTTCATACAATTTGAGCCCATTTTCTCTTTTGTATAGCTCCTGAATGTAATCTTTTTTTTTACTTGCCATATTTGACCTCTGTGTCCTAATAGTGGCAGGCAATGATACTTTGAATTATTATGCTGAATATAAATGTAAGCTTCAAAACTAACAAAGCTTTTGTTCCTTCCCTGATGAAAGCACAATTTTGCAGTTGCTTTAAATATTATAGCTCAAAGTCTGCCGTTGCTACTTCCACTGAGGATTTCTCAGTGAATTCATTAGAGGTGTCTGTTTTCATAGCCTGGCTTGTACAAATAAGAAGAAGAGATTTGCAAGTTCAGGGTGTGTCTTGCTGTGCTTAAGCTGCAGCACTGCTACACGTGCTGAATCTGGTTTTATGTTTCTACTGAGGAATACTGCAAGCTGAACTCAGAATTCCATCATTAGGGGGTTTAGGTCTCTAAGGTTAAAACAAAGGCCAAGTTTTGATATTTGTTAATTCACCTGTGTGAACGAGTATTTTCTAGGGGGCACACTAAATTTTGAAGGAACAATTCTAGAAACATAAAGGTAAGGAAAAGCCACATGTGTTTTCCAGGCATGTGAAAATAATTTCAAGGGTCAGTGGCTTTGCAGTTGGAATTAACAAAATGGTAACATGAAGTAGGAAGAGGAGAGGGCAACTGCAGTTCCATTTTTTTGTGTGTAATGCAGAGAATGGTGATGTTCAGAGAATGTCACTAATGAAAAAATGTTTCTAGAAATAAGGGCTTTTTCCCTTCATTACACAGATTTCTTAGTTTCATTTTTTCAAGTCTCCTAATAAAATCTGTTCCTAGATGAAGAAAGGATAGAGGAGAAATGAATGGACAAAACCTGTCTATTTCAAATTGTATCTAGAGATTTAGGACACAACACACTTCTGATGATAATTTCAGCTTTCAAGTGGTTTTCTACATTTCTGTTTTAGAATAATGGAAATGAAACTGCTGTTCATTTGATTAAAATATCTGAAAATGGAAGTGATTTTAGGGAGAAAAATCTTCCCTTACTGAGTATCTAACTCAGAGTTTGCCCAAAGCCTCTGTGCTGTGTTTCGAGGTAGCCTGAACTGTAGGGAATGACTGCCAACTGCCCAGATGGAAACTCTAAATCAAGCAGCCAGCAAATGTGGGATTGCCTCTGTAAAAAATATCATTTTTCAGTTGTTTTGCAGATAAGGAACCTGTCACACTTCATTGCTGTCATACAACCCTAAACATTTTTTAGGGACATACAGGGAGCACTGTGAAGAATATGAGATGAATAAACACATCCTTATGTAAGAGGAAATGGTATCAGATTTAGATTTCATTGCAATCCTTACCATGAACAGGTTGTGTTTCTTCCCTCCTGTTTCATTCTAACCCCTTATTTCATTGCTCTTAGGGAACATTAAATATTTCCCCAAATTATTCCAAGTCAAGGCTGTCAGTTACAGTTGTGTGGAGTCAATGCCACAGACTGGGGAGGAACTTATAGAGAATAATTTCCTGCTTCCAACAGGTTCTCACTTCACTGTCACATAGCCAAAGAGAGCTGATGAAAGGGCAGCTTTCCAGCATCTTGACACCTGGCTCTCAGTAATTTTCAAACAGGGAGCTGGAATATTTCTTTTTATCAGCTGAGTTATCTTCAGGGTTGGTGGATGAAAGACTCTTTGTATTACACATTTGAAAACTTTGTACAATGTGTGATGCTTTTGCCAATATTTAGTGGCTGCCATGTAATCCCTCTCTCCTGTTAAGATCCAAAATATCCTGCTGTTGTTACATTAAGACAACTATTTAAGAAAGTATACAGGAATTAGAGAAAAAGAAGTGATGTGTACTTAAGCATTTTTTATGTTTAACAAATCACTATGTACAGACACTAAATACAAATTGAAATTGTAAAAGCAATGAGTTTATCTTTTATTTAGAATAAAACAATGCATTGCTGTAATAATCACATTTTCTAAAGTCTCATGTAGTTCAAGAAACCTTTTCACACCTACTGCAACATAACCATGCCCAGGGATGTTACTGAGTAGGGTAAAATGGGCGACAGGTTATTTATCCTTTTTTGGGGGGGGTGGGGGGGTAGGGGGAGAATGTGCTTTAGTGCTTTGTTTAACTTGGATATATAAAAAAAGCAAAGTATCTCATAACCTGTTAGTCCTTCATTTTCCTGGATGTGTGCTGGAGAAGTCAGTTTTGCTCATCATCACCACCTAGGCTGTGGGTTTTTTGCTTCCTATTGAACTACTGCTATTTCTATTTTCAAAGCCAGTTTTCCATTCTGAAGCAATTAGAAGCCTGAAACCCACCAAAAGATGGAGACTATTTTTTTTTTAAACTCTGACGACTTCTACCAATAAGCAGAAAGGCTTGATTTGAACCAATCTTTTTTTCCATTTCAATTTGTATTTTATCAACTCTTATTGCCCCAAGATCTCATCTATCATTGCAGTGTCATTTCTATGACAAGCTCTGCCAATTATTTTCTGTTTAATTAACAAATTCTGCATCATTTGGGAGTGAAACAAATGTAGATTTTGCTGAAAAGAAAAGTGATGCTGGTTCTGGCTAGTGAGGGAGGTGCCCTGAAATAGCTGTGGGTCAAGTCAGGAGAATCACATATCCAGTTTCTCCCCAGAAGAAAAGATTCTTATGAAAGGAGGGAGCCTCTGTGTGGCTGGAGGGTATAAGGTGCTGTGGGGATTATAACTCCGAAGGAGAGAGACTTTTCTCTGCTGGATCTCCGTGGATTCTCTTTATCTGGTCTCTTTCCTTGCCCTGTGCTGGCAGCATTTGTCCTCAGGGAAATTCCCCTAATTCTGAGAAATCCTCCATGGGCAAAAGTTGATATAGTTGCAGCTCTGCCACGGAAACATGTCATTAGCCTAAGCCAGCTGACATGCTCTTGAAGAATACTATTTGCTGTATAATTCAGAGCCCTGACTAGACTACCCCATCCCCTTTTAAACCACTGCTGTTACAAAACCAGATGGAAAATGAGGACGCTGCAGTGCTTTCCTTGGAAAAGCATTTGGGTTGTGCCATGTCAGGCATGACAGCAAATCTGGACTGTGCTGCTAACAGAGCAGCTCCAGTCTTTGGAGATGGGCATGCCACTGACACTGAGCAGACTGTTCCACAATTCACTGGCAGCATGCAAGAAGTTAGAGGACACAGAACATTTTTTTACTGTGTTGCTCAGTTTTTGCATTTTGTTTCTCTTGGAGGTTGGAGATATAGTTAAAAAAAAATCAGAATTATCATTCAGAAAATGAAGGATACATGCTTAGGAAACACAAATATGCAGCCTGATCTTATGCCAGTATAGTTTCTACATTTTTTTAGAATTAGATAAGTGTATATTTGTATTTTTAGTTTATATATACTTATTTCAAATGGTGTCTAATGAGGTACTAAAGCCACACCAAAACGAGCTGATTGCTTTTGGGTAGTGTGTGGATGACCACTGCAAATATTCCAATGCAGAATGGAAAGAAGGTAACAGGCATTGAGTGGTGTATTTGACAGAGCTTACAATGAAAATCTTAAAAAGCCATCGACAGGCTTTCCTGTTTGTATTGAACTTTTGTATTTAGAGTAACTTCTCCTTTCTTTCCCCAGTGCCTCTGGTGCACTGCATGTGCGTTTATGTTGCGTGTGTTTCTGAACAGGATTTTAGAATTTGGACTCATATCCAAACACATGAATTCTTCAAGGGCAAAGGCAGCATTGCTTGTCATTGACTCTGCCAAGCATTTAAGAAGAAGTGACATTTACCAGCGCTTGTTTTGAAGATTTATAAATGCAATATAGATTTGGCAAGAATATCTGCTTCAATAAATGTTGTGCTGTAGCATGTAAGCATGGGCTTTACTGCCAGCAGATTCACAAGCACTGTGTCATCCAAGTAAAAATAAATATTCAATAAACAATTTATTAGGGATGTGAGCTCACTTCTGCTTCATTCCGCTTGGAAAGGCTTGAAATCTATTGCTTACATAGTGTTATTAAGGACACAATGAAATGAAGACAAATTAATTGTGGGATTGTCAAAACTGTGTCAGGGAAACTTTCCCTGGCCAACAAAAATGATGCCAAGTATAGTAGGAGAAGGGATATATATCCAGGCTGGATACATGAGGGTGATTTGTGTAATAGGTAGGAATAACTGAATCTTAAACACCTTCCTAGAAGCTATTCTTTCCTGCACCTGACTTCTGTTTTATGAAAAATGCCTTGCATTCTTCAAGGCAGTTTGAAGAGCTTGCACTAAAAGGAAACAGGATTTACAACCATTTTAATCATGATTTGGACTACCAGACCTGTTAATATGGCATTAATGTGAATGATAACAGGAATAATAAAAAAATCACTTTCTGCTTCCTATTACGGTTATCAGTGAAAGGCCATAATATGGGGAGAGTGGGAAAGGGTGTAGTTTTGTTTTTTCAGTACAATATTTACACAAGTTCCCACACAGGAGTGTTTCTTTTCACCCATTCATCCAACCACTTCTGGCAAAGCCCCACACCACCCAAGGCTGCACCAAAACTGGGGCAGGACCTGTTCTGGGCAACATTTCCAACTAAACTTCTGCACTGATGGAGATACAGGTTTTTTGGAGCGTGTTTATCCACACAGCATAACCTCCTCAGTCTCTAGGAGAGCCATGGGAAATAAATTCTGTGCCAGGTACTGGTGGGAGAAGCCTGGGTGACATCTGAGTGTGCAGGAGAGGAGCTCTAGGAACAGGGACACCTGGGGAGTGCATCGTGCCTTGCAGTGGTGGTGCCTGCACAGTTGTAATCTGGTGTGCTTGCACAATCTTATTTAGCCTCAGTTGTAATGGGGACCACAAAAAAAACCCCCAAAAAACAACCAAACCATTACATCCACAAAGTATATAAACATCACAATCAGCTAAACAGATTTTTTTTACTAAATACAGAATAGGTGTGAAAAAGGCTTGTCTTTTTTTTCTGAAATAATGAGAATAAGAATAAGAATAAGAATAAGAATAAGAACAAGAACAAGAACAAGAACAAGAACAAGAACAAGAACAAGAACAAGAACAAGAATAAGAATAAGAATAAGAATAAGAATAAGAATAAGAATAAGAATATTTTTGCTCTAATCTGAATAAAATCATCTTTGTTGTAATCTTGGAAATCTTGACCAGTTCTCATGTACTTTCAAGCAAACAGGTTGATCAAAAATCATCTTTCTGAGTAACATTGGATATATCTGGCTCCTAAAAATGTCACAGATTTATGCTTGGTACTGCATAAAGCAAAATGAACCAAACCTGACTCACTGCTAAATATAATGTAAAGTACAAAGGCTCGGTCTTATCTGGCTGTCAAGACAGACATGTTCAGTTTATATGTTTGAACCTCTGGCATTTGGCTGGGAAGTAATTGAGAGAAGGAAATATTTTCTTTAATGTCATATAATGCGTGTAAAGTAAAACCTATAAATACAGTTCATCTTTATATATAGACATAGAAATAAATGGTAAGCATAGCAAATTAGCAATAAATCATCAACTATGCAATGCCCCATGTTTCTCTTTTATTTATCGTGGTAAATAAAACAAGTTAATCCTTGCTTCTTCCTTTCAACAAATAGTTCTGAAGTGTAAAATAAAGTGATTTTTTCTCTAGATAAAGTATTTTTTTTCTGTTTGAAACTGCTAACAGTGTGTGAATTCACTCATTGCTCTTTCCTTTCTAAGATTTGTGCCTTTTGGGGCCATGATAGCAAACATTTTGTAGGTAGATTGTTTTACTGACCTACAGATTTGGACAACTGAACCACAAGCATTTTAGAGTTAGAAGAGGGCAGTTCTTTGTCATTTTATTCTGATATTTGGAACAGCCATAGAGGAGTGTTTGGAACTCTTGGACACCTCTGCTCTTGGTTACATTTACAGAGAGAGTTGCTTATAATTTCTCTACTAAGAAACCTGGTCAGTGACACAGAGTTCTTAATTTAAATAACAAAATACTTGTAAAAATTGTGTGAGATTCTGGCTTTTGAACTTTATGTCTTTTGTTGTGAATTAGCTTAAACTGCTCTCAGAGCAATCACATTGATTGCTGCAGGTTTCATCTATCAGGACTGTTACAACACGGGGGGAGCACTGCTGTTAATTAAAGCTGCATTACATTTTCCAGTATTATTTATATCTCTATTGGAGTAGTTTATAGATGAATAGAATAATCAATGTTCCCTTCTTATTGCATTTTATGCCTCCCTTAAAAAGAATTAATATGCAGGTTTTGTTTCCTTAACATGGGAGAAAAATGCATGTGACATTTAACCAGGATACCCTGAGGACGTGGAAAATAAGGCACATGACTGCTCCACCACATCAAAAGTATGGTAATAGGTAGCAGTCGATTATCTAGAAATATATCATTATTTCTTAAAGCTGGGAGCCACTGATCAGAAGACTTATCCTCTGTAACAATATTAACAGTGAGACATAACAGCTACACCACCAGTGTTTTTGTAATGCTCTAACATCATTGCTGCTGCACTTCAGTGTTGCTTTAAAGCAGGTTTGCTGCTTTTTACAGCATTCAGAGCTGCTGATGAACACATTTCTAGAATAAATGGTGGTTTTGAAAATATACTGAATTCCTTGATATTAGTTACTTGTCCTTAAATAGTAAAAATACAACTGAAGTTAAGAAAAAACGAAGTACCTGCCACTTAGTTTGTGTCACACAGCAGTAGCTCCTGGTGAATTCTGGTTTTGCCACTGTTCCTTGTTTATGCCAGCCCAGTTCTACCATATTCAAATGCCTCATAAAATGCAGTACAGCTTTAACCCCTGAAATTGTGCTTTGTTATGTCTGTGATGCCAATAGAGAAATGAGCCACGGAGCTGATGTTGCATTACAAGCGGAAGGGCAGATCCAAGAGAAGGAATGAGGGCTTCTGGTCCCCCCTCCTGGGGCTCCCCACTCTGTGGCTCAACCTCCAGGTCCAGGCTACACCTTGAACCATGGTTTGTGCCCAGAGAAGGTTTTCTGAGTTCACAGTGAGCACACTGGGAATAGCAGGTCTGTGCAATTAGTGTGAGACCTTAGTGGTGTCAAATTAGTGGAGCTTTCATTTTAGAATATTTAGATTTTAGCTGAGCATAGAACTCACAAAGATAAAATTTCTCCCAGGACTGATAGGAATTTTATGTCCCCCCTGTATGTTTTATTTCAGTGTTATGTCACTGTTTCTTTTTTGCAGGCATTTTGCTAATGTCAGAGTTTCCAGTAAATTGCATTTAAACCTAGCTGCTCTTTAGAGTTATGAGCAAAAAACTGATGGCACTTTTTGAATGATGTCTTATGAATAGACACCAACAGAAAATGTCCTCATAAAGACTCAGATTTTAGGGTTTTAAGTTTGTATCTGATGAACTTTTTACAGCTCTTCTGGTGCAAATATTTTAATTCATTTATGGTCTTTTTCAAAAACTAATTTAGAGATTAAAAAAAAACCCCTTTTTAGCAGTATTGTGGTATACTGTGGTAAAACTGAGTCACAGCTTTATCATGGCACATTTTAAATGTTCAGAGAGATCAACCCCAGAAAGCAGGAAAGAAACAATAGTGTGTGCAGCTGACAATGCATCAGTGTGAATCCATGAATCAGCACTATATGAATAGTCTGAAAAAGTTATTAAAGCTTACTGAGGTATTAACTGCATGAAAAAAGAGAGGGAAAATGAATACTATGTTGGAAATCATGTCAGTCAGAGATTCCCTCATGAAATCCTTTCCATTGTTGGCTACAATAAGTCAAGTGATAGAAATTTTACCCATGGACACCAGCTTAATAGATGGGCAGACACTGTACCTTGGCTTACAAGTGGTACAGTAATTTTTTAATTGGAATTGAGTTGTAAATCAGAGCCCTGAGATGCAAAGACTAAAAAGGCTTTAATTAAAAACTTATCTGCCATTCAGTGTACAGTAATTGCACCCTCCATTGCAGTTGGTTAGAGGGTCAATACCCAAAAATTTTATGTGCACAAGAAAATAAAAAAGAAGATAATTCAAGTGCTCCTCCAGCTGAACATGCCTTTCAGGGTCGCACAAATTCAGTGTGTGTATTTTCTCTACATAGGGTGAATTCAAAATGAAACCTGAGGAGCTCTAATCAGATTTTGGGAGAACAGCATGACCTGCAGATTGTTCATCTTTGCTGCAGGCAAACTGACTTGGCTAGTGCAGTTCCCTGGAAAACTGAGCTTTCAGCCACCAAGATCCTTACAAGGTTCCTAAGGGAACCCTCTCTTCTGCAACTGCTGGGCTTTTATTAATAATAATAGCAACAATAACAATTATTGTTATTATTATTGCTGTAGAAAGAGACTCTGCAAATGCATGCAATATATGGCCTCTCCCAGGAGGAATTTACAGTCTCAGAGAAATGGCTTAAAAGTGGAAAATGGAAGATATGGTTCTGCACAAACTCTGTGTAGAGTTTCTTCCAGTCCTTTAGAACAAACAAATTACGTTAATTTGTATTTGTCATAATGCAGCACAGAGTGTGATGAGTCGCAGACCTGAGGCCCTTGCTAGGGCGAGTGTTTCAGGAATATCGAGTTTCCTGATGGGGTAGACTGGGAGTGCCCTGGAGGAGCCTTTGCTCTGGCTCTTTGTAACCCTCCCTCCACACTGCTGGTGCAGTCTGTGCTTTGGTCAGAGGGAATTTTGTTCAGAACCAAAGGTGGAGGTGCCCTTGCAGCTGCAGCCCTGAGTGTCCAGCCCAGGCTGGCACCCCTGGGTATTGGCTTTGCATGTGCAGCTGAGAGCTCTGCTCTGACAGCCGAGAATTGATTTTTCACAAACATCAATGAGAGTCCAACAGTTACATAAAACAGGGGTGAGAACCACTGTGTGGAGCTGAAAGAACGGTTCTGCTCATAAGCATTTCAAAATACGTGAAGAACTGTAGGTCTGAGATGAATTTGCCAGAGGAAGTGTAACCTGTATATCCATTTAATTTTCTGTACTGATTTAAGTGCTGGCACATTTTCAACCAATTCTGCCTTGTTACAGGTGATGTTTTAATTTCCAGACTGAAGACACTTCAAATGTCCTTTCCCAGGAACTATACTTTTTGTGACAATAAGGCTGTCATCTTACTGATACCATGAAATTAATTGGATAAAATAAAATGAGAAGGAAAACCTGCTGATTTTAAATGCATTGATAACTCCTATTTGGACAAAATCTCCATCCTTAGCATTGTACAGTCTAGCATTACAACCATTTTTTGCATACTCAGGAGATCCTGAGTTAGAAACTTGGAGTTTAAATGAAGGTGTAGAGTGGTGTAAGACATCTTGGAAGGGAATAAAAAGATAGCAAAGGAAAGAGAAAGGAACAGAAAAATGAAAGTAATCTTGACAGAAAGAAAAAGAATCATCATTTCTTGTTCTAAAAGGAGGTTGCAGAGGATTAATGTATTAAAGAGCTGCTTAGCAGCGTGGAACTAACATCACACCTTTTTGGGTTAAATTTGGAATAGTTACATGCATCGTGGTGTGATTGCCAGCTACTGCATTTGGGTTCAAAGCTCGGTGAAACAAGCAAAGTAGTCTCATCTTTATTTTAGTGTCACTATTTTGAGTGCATGGGAATATTTCCTCATGTTCATGAAAACCCCTTGGGCTGAGAGCACAAAGAAAATATCTGTGCACAGTCCAGGGATGGAGGACTAGGATGTGCACCTGTACTCACCATGTATTAGAATTGATTGTTTTTTTTAATAAATATGTCACAGCCTAGACATGGCAGAAACATTCAAGTCAAAGATGGGATTGGGCATGAGTTAAATTAAAGTTGAACATTAATATAAAGTTGTAACAACGCAAGATGACCTCTCTTCCTAAAAAGAATTTCTATGAATGGAGTGATATGCTTTTGGGTAGAGGGTCAACAGTTTGTAGGAAGGTTTATATGGCATGGTGAATAGCATGGGATTCATCTCAAGGATTTGGGAATCATGTATCCATT
This sequence comes from Nicator chloris, assembly GCA_013400495.1. Taxonomy (NCBI): domain Eukaryota; kingdom Metazoa; phylum Chordata; class Aves; order Passeriformes; family Pycnonotidae; genus Nicator; species Nicator chloris. The sequence continues at coordinate 35,084 of WAAE01007052.1, forward strand.
CTGCTATAGTCTTTGGAAAGTAATCTGCTCTATGTGGAAGTCTGGAGATATATTTTGCATTATCATATTATTCTTTTATTACTATCAGCTCCAGTGGCAGAAAAGTCCAATGAAACACTTAGAAACTTTCTCTTGTAGAAACCAAATTATTTGTAGCTCTCTGCAAGAGCTGAAATAAAGGTAAGGAAACATTACATACCGAGTCCTGTGAGAGCATTTCATAATCTCCTTGGCAAATGAAGCACTCATTTGGCTTTTTCAAATAATAGAAAAATTTCAAAAACTGAAGAGAAAAGCCTTCCCTCTACCTTCTGGGATAGTTACTTAGAGTAAATTAAAATCAGGACTGTAAGCAGATCATGGTTGTAATTTAATTCTACGGAGATTATCACTTTTATGTATAATAAAACAATATATGAAAAATTGAAGCCGTAATCCTTAGGCAGCCCTTTCATCTGTTCAATAAAACAGAAGCTCTTTGCCTGTGAGTGAATTGCTGCTGCATGCAGCAAATGAAATTCTACCACATTAGAAAGGTCTCACTAGAAACTCCAAAAGAAGGCAACGAAGTCACCAACGTAAACCTGGTACCTGGCAGTGGAAAAGTGAATGAAACAAAAAAAAGGAGAACTTTCAGATGACCACAGCTTCAGCTGAAACGGATTGGACAAGAATGAGGGTAACTGCTTAAAACCCTGAGTCATTTCTTCAAATACATTCTGAATCAGATTTTCTTGTCATCTAGAAGGCAAACACAAAGTTAGATCAGAGCAAAAAAATTCAATTAAAGTAGGTTTTTGTGGAAGTGTAATACAAAGTGTTTTGGCAAAATTTTTTCCTATTTTGTAGAAAATGTCTTAGTCAAAATTTTCACTAAAAATTAATATTCCAGTACAAGGAAATGGGGAATTTAAAAGGTTGTGGTTTAAGATCTGGGTTTAACTTCTCTATTTCTATTTTAGCCATTAACTTGTCAAGTCGTATTGCAAAATGGCTTTTGGACGAAGTTTATTTTAGGAGAAAACACCACGATTTATTCTTTTGGCTGCATTCTTAGGTAGGAAATACAGCAATAGCAATTGAAAGACTTAATTTTGTTGTACACAGCAACCTCAGCATTAAAGCTGCAATTTTGACTTAGCTGGAGCTGAAATATGTGAATATTTCAATACCGTTATTGGGTACGTCCTTGAGCTCTGAAAAGGGAGGTCTGGAATGAGAACAAGTGCAGCTCCTCTGGAGAATGTGGAAAGGCAGCCTGCAGAAAGGCATGTCTATACATTGCGTTGACCTGTCTGTTGTGAAAATAGCGAAGAAAGCAAATCATTCCCAATTCTGCAGACATTCTGACAGCTAAAGTAGGCATTAACAATTTGCAACACATGGCATGGGGGATGAAAGTCTCTGAGCTCTACAGCTGAGAGTTTCCTGGCTGAAATGAAGTAGCAGTTGAAGGTAGCTCAGAGAAAAAAAATATTTTTAATCTACCATATAGGGACAAAATGCCTAACATTACCAAAAACTGGAGAAAAAATAATGTCACAACTCAGAAATAGGGCCTATCCTGGCTTTAATTCTGAATAATTCGGAGAGTTCTGGGCCTTTATAAAGGGGATTTTCCTGACAAAGAAGCATCAAGTTTTAGTATATAGGTTTCTGCAAATTTAGAATAATCTCCTGTCATTTTCAATAAGCTTGGTTTGTAAAAACAAATTGTTGATAATATATTGATGCAGAACAAATGCTTTTAGATTTTCATTGGCAAAAGAGCTGGAAGAGTCAGACAAAGGTTCTGCTGCACTTTCCTGCAGAGCCCTATTCAGCCTCAGACATGCTGGTCAGGAAAAGGGTCGGGAACAGCAGCAGGAAGATTTGCACGGTCAAATCTCTCGGCAGTAAAAACTGTTGTTTCTTTAAAGGATTTATATTGAGCTCTTCTGATTTACACCAGAACTCCTCCAAACTGTTAAAAAGCCTCTGTTTTTCTTGCTTAGGCCTTCCAAGGGAGGGAAATTCATTTGTATGAATAAGCCTGAACTAGAATAAGTTTAGACAGAGAAGTAACAGATGTTTTCAAAAGCTGCTGTTATAATTTACATGCATTAAAGATGTGGTCAGGTGTATTTGGAGAGACATCAAGTTTCTCTAAGATGGAAAACAGAGTCAAAACCACACAAAAGAATGCAATTGCTTAGAAACATTGATCAGCTGGGAGAAGGAAATACATATTTGAATTTTGACTATTTTTCAGTAATTCTCTGTAATAGCTATAGCAGCAAAGGCAATTAAACAGGTTAAGCGACATTTTATGTTGATTTTGAAAATAGTTTTTATTTTAATTTTGTAGACAGAAGTTAACATATTCACTACTGTGAATCCCTGAAACTGCTTTCTTCACTATTTAAACTGCTTGCTTTTGATTTGATTTCAACTAACAATTCTTAGAAGAGTACACGCTGTTGACATAGCCTTTGCTAAGTGTTGAATATAATGGAGACATAAAAAATTTTATTATTTTTGTAGTTGTGGGTAATAATAATAACAATAACAATAACAATAATAATAATAATAATAGCCTGTAATGTGGAAATAAAAGATATGGGGAGATACCTGGTGAAATGAAAGACTCTGTCATATCTGGACGACCTCCATTAGATTTGACCTTCCAGTTGGGTTTGATAAAGGTATTAATGGCTTGTCTTAATACTGGCATTTCGTTTTCACATACATTTAGGTTATGGAGTTCCAGTTAAATTTAAAAAAAATTAAACATTGGGCTGACCCCAATGAAAAGTTCTACTTCTGTCTGGAAAACTTGTACTGATGGCTGTTTCTCATGGGGTCTCACTACCATCAATGACCTTCAACTGAGAGCAGTCTTGTGTCTGCTGCTGCTGTTGTCACAGTGTTTGCGTCATTTCGGTGTCCGCCAGACTCCTTCTCTTCCCTTGTCATTGTCCCTGTGTGGGAATTCGGGCTGGGGGAGCAGGGCCTGTGCCTTGCAGCCGCGGGGGGGACGGTTAATCAGGGGCTGGGCGTCCCCCACGCCACTGCCCGTCGGTGACATGGAAATAATGCCTGCACAAGGGCTCTGCTGTGATCCTGCTCAGCCACCGGACACAAATTGCAATAATTGGGTGGCGAGGCCGGGGCTGGCGCGAGCTGTGACGGCACGGACAAAGGGAACAGGAAGTCGCCATACGGCGTCATATGCTCCTTCTCAACCTTAATTTTGATTGCAGCTGTCAGCGTGGCATTATGGCTCTTGAATGTGCTGTTTTATTCAGCTCAGTGTGTGGGAGATATTTTTTTAAAACTGAAACAATGCTGGAAAATGATTGGCATGAGGTTAACTTTAGGCAAGCTGCAGTTCCTGAGATCGTTGCATAAGAGACAGCAATATTAAATTACTGACAAGGGGATTTTTGAAGTAGTTAAAATTTGTGGTTTTCATCCATGTCTTGTTCGAACACTGAAGCAACTTAGAAGTACTGGAGATACAGCTGAGAGGGCATATTCCCTTAACTCTTGTTCTTTCTACCTCTATAACAAGCAGTCTGTTTATCTTTCATCTATTTACTCTTTTTTAGTGCCATAGTTACATTTTTTACAGTATTAAGGATGATAGTGCATCTTTACTGGTTTGAAATGCATTAGGAAAAGATGTTAAAATAGTGCAGCAGGAGAAAAAAATACATTGACGATAACAACAGACATAACATTATCTTGACCAGTGAGAACAGGCATCACAGGTTTCATATGCTCTTTTACTGAAAACATTGGGCTTTGTAGGCACAAAACTCTGTATTGCTCAGAATTCAAAGGGATTAATTTCTCATCTGTATGCAGGTACCATGGATGAACTCTTCTTGCTTTAATTTGAAAAAAGCTCTTCATAATCATTCAATGTATTTTTCTTCAAACTTTATGTTTTTTGTTGTGTATTCTTTAGCCTTTAATAGGGTTTCTATTGGTTTAGAGCTAGAGAGTGAAACTAGTAATTTTGGACTCATAGTTCATAAATTAGTAGTTATAAGGCTATGTTAATTATTTTACTATATACATATATGTATAGGCTGAACTTTTTATGCTGCACATTCTCCTAAAATTGAAAGTTTTCTTAGGTTTTTCTCCTTAATGAGATTATAAAATAAACAGAAATATGTTGTGCTAGACAACAGAGAAGTAAAATTGAACATACATACATATATATAAATAAATAGGTATTGAGTATTTTTAAACTTTGTTTCAAAAATCATTGTAATTACACTACATCAGAGTAATCATAGGTATATGGTGACTCATTTTTGTGTGTTCACATGTTCTGACAAGACTTAGATTTTGATTTTTGAAACTATTTGAATCCATCTTTTTACATGGCATCTTTGAAAAGGTGATATTTGCATTTGAAAAGGATGAATCAGAAATAAAAACAGATTACACAGAGACATATTCTTTCCCCTCCCAAGTGTCTGGAGTCATTTACTGTAGCCATTAACATCTAATATAGCTTCAGGCGAAGTTTTCCTCAATAAACTTGAGCAACATTTTTATTTAAGGAAAGGAGAAAGAAGAATCACAAGTGGAATGTTAGAAAGCTTTTTTAGTTTGTTAAAGCCTTCGTGCATACTTACATTGGTTCCAATTTTTTCTTATTATTGTTTTCACTAATAAAAAAAAAAGGTTTGGGATGCAGTCCACCTAAATCTTGCCCAAATGGGACCTATCTTTTTTACCCCTAAATCTTGTCTAAATCAAGACAACAGTGTAGTTTTAATGCTTCCTAGCCCTGTCTAAACTTATACTGAATTTATTTAAGTATCTCCTCTCTAGGATGAAAATTCGATAAATATTAAAGTAGTTTTTACTTCTGCATGCTCAGAATTGTCTCCTTAGGCAGAATGGAGAAATGTCCTGTTTAGGCTTCTTTTCTAATTACAGAATTTAGTAAACAGATAAATAATTCTACTTCAATGCAGTGGAAAAATCTGAAGAGCCCAATGGATAAAGCACTGATGCAGGTAGTGAAGTGGCCAGGTTCTGAGTCCTGCTGAGACTGAGGATGATCTTCATCCTTAGGGTCTGCCTACACCAAAACACCTCATGTTAACTCCAGATGGTGCTGAAGTTTATAATTCGCATATAAAATAGGGACTGAACCAGAAATCCTCCTTCCAAGTTCTAGCAGCTTCCTTTCCTTGTTCTAACAACCAGATCCGACTGCCTGAATCTGGTGCTAGAAAAGATTTTTCTTTAGGTGGTTTCTTACAGGAAGATATTATCAGGATAGCCATATCTGGAACTTCTACCAATATTCATTGAGAGATTTGTGGTGTTTGGCTGCACAGGCCATAGCAGCAGAAATTCTCTTCAGTTGTGTGATATTTAGTTATTAGATATTTACAGATAATTGCATTGGCAAATTCTGTGGTCTGAAGTGTTACTGTAATGTGTAAAAATCTACAAATCAGGTAACAATTATGTTTGGGATTATATCATTATTTCAAGTATAATTACCATGAGATTGGAAGTGCATGTACTTAAGGAGAAGTCACTGTAATTTACCTACATAGTTGCACTCCCCCCTTGATGAAAATTTCTCTGTTGCTACATTTAAATATAACTTAAATTGACCTCCACCTGTGTTATAGTAAAACTTGCAGTAAAAGCTCCTCTGTTCTAAACTTTAATGTTTCATGGGAAAAACAGAGAGGGGGCAGTGTGCTGTGAATGGGGAGGAAATGAAGCAACCTTTCAACAGACACCAGCTAGTGGAATAATTTCCGTAACTGTCCAAAATAACCTTTTTATCTATTAAAACTGGTTTGCAACTAGCTACGGTTCTGCTAGGACCAAAGGCTTTCAAAATGTCCTTGCGTGATTTAGTGTCTTCCTTCCATTGCAAGGAAGTTTCATTAGCAGAATTTCATTAACAGAATTTCATGCAGAAAGAAGAATCTGTTCTTCTTGTTCATCTTCAAGTTCACTCTTGGCATTCCAGCGAGTGAGGTTTCTTTTTTCTTTTTTAAATGCTGTTTATATAGGACACATTTTTGCCAAACTTCCAAGGTATTAAATAATAAATATTTTTCATTCTGTTTTTGTTTGTTTCATTATTTATCAGGTTTTACCTGGCGAGATGATTACACACAACATGTTATTGGTCAGGAACTGTCGACCATTCACAAAATCCACAGCAGACGTCCTGATGTATTTGCATCTGAAGGATCTGACACAGGAAGGTAAGTTTTCTGTAGCATTTTTGCTTGGGTTTTGGAATGGTTTGCACTTCTTCTGGCCCAGAAGCAGAATTTAAAAAAACACAAAAACCACTATCTATGTGATAAAGGTGTCCACCAGTGTTCAGGAGACAGAATGAATTAAAACCCTGGACCTTGTTCTTCTGTTTATCATCGAGTTAAGGAAATACACTTTCTATTGTTAATTAAGGTGTCAGAATTCAAAATATCAGGCCTATCCAGTTTATGCATTGTCTAGTGTCAGTTCAGCCATCCCTAGCTATGACTGGCTTAAAAAGGTAAACTTATAATAGCTCAGCTACAGGAGATATTTTATTCTGGACTAAGCATTGAATGACATTCTGAGTGACTAATTATATTTTCAAAGTCAAATTCTTCCAAAACATACCTATAATTGATTTGAAGTCCATAGATTCCTAGTAGTAGTTGCAAAATTACATCCGGAAAGAGAGATTCCTGGAAGTTCCCATGACAGAAAATAATGTTGGGGCATGGCTTGAAGGGTATTGAGGGGTGACTTTGCAGTAATTGGTTGCAAGAGACACATCAGTAATTCTGTAGACTGATATGGTTGTAGAACCTGCAATTATATCGTCATATACAGTTACACATATAAAGAGATTCTTTTACCTGGCCTGTTCTGTCCTACAGGCTTTTAAATGCAACCCAACCACACAAACCCCAGAATGAAATTTTAGGAACAATTAAAAATGACACATTTTGCTTTCTCTTCTATGATTTCAAGAAAAACATTCTCAAAAGTAGGGAAATTAAAAGAATGGGCTTTTTATAAAAAACCCCTTTCATCATAGTGGGATAAATTTGAGCTTCTAGCCTTGATGGGCCAAAATATTGAATATTGGAATTCAGATCTTCATGTACTGCAGTATGTGGTTTGGATATACTGCAGAACCAGTTCTTTTCTAGATTGCTTTCTTCTGGAAATAAAATACTGTGTAACTGATACTTCCCAGTGTCTTCAATTGCCTCACTTGGTTTTCATTTAATTCAGAGACTGACCCTGTATTTCACATTTGCCGATTTAAAAGCATTTCTTAAAATCACAGCACCGTTTCAGAAGTGCAGTAAGGTAGAAACTTACCTTCTAAGGAAGATAGTGATCTAAAGTTTACCATAAAGGTGATAACAACTTGTGGTTGAATCCATAAACATGTTTTCACTGCTTAGATACACAAAATGTCAGTATTGAATGGATTACTCTCAGTAGACTCTCAGTAGATGCTATCAGAAATGATCTTCAATATCCTCTGGGGATTTTTTTTTAAGAGAGCACCTAAAATTTTTATTCATGAGAGTAAGACAAAATAGGCTAAATTTCAGAGGAGATCAAGGCCATACTCTGCAGTGTTCCAGATTAGTAATTATATAAAAATAAAAAATAGAAGAAGATCAAAGAAATTATCTAAGGCTTAGATTGAAAACAAATGCTCACTTTTAGGAATTCCTGTTTTTAACAGTTTGAGATATTTTACATTTTTAACTATAACTATGTGTCAGAAAAACTCCAACATTTTGTATATTGATACTTCAGGAACATCAGAATTTCAAATGTGTTCACGTAAAGCAGTGGCTATTGTGGATAGATTTTCTGCAGTCACCAAGCTGTGCTTCTGAAAGCATTATCTTATGTGCCAACAGTTTAAAGCATTAATTGATTTTTCTGGTTGTCCATTTGCAATGTGTTTTGTAGGTCAGAAAACAGTAGGAAATCTGGTGTCTTGTGGACTCTGATCAAGTGTGTTATATGTTCAGTGTGCTCAGTGTGCTTGCTAAAATCTTATCAGATAATAATTAAATAATTTAAAAAGCAACTTAGAGTAGGCATCTAATTATCAAAGAAACATTATGTCAGGAGGACCTTTTATTAAGGGTAACGTGTGTAATAAGACAATATGAAGTCATACTAATGAGTCATTAATCCCCACAGAGCTGGTGAGAGCAAGAAAATAGACTCAGACACTTGAAAGGTAAATTGACTTAGGCTAAATTAGTGCATATGAAATCTGATGAAACAGAAGACATGGATTTCATCTCAAAAAAAAAGCTGAAACTGGGAGTTTGATTTCAAGATGAAAGTTCTTTCTTTTTTTGGCTAACTGGAGTGTACGTGGTATTTCCTGGGTCCTTATTAAATTTCAAAAAAACCTCTCTTGAAAGAGGACTCAAGATAAAGGAAAAAAGTCCGTTCTGCACAGAGGAAATAAATGTCAGTTGTGTTCATTGGTGCAATTAGGCAAAACCACAAATGTTTCCAGCAAACTTCAATGTATGAAATGGGGTATAGTATTATTTCTGTAATATAACCATCATTAAGTCAGTGATAAGATACTCTCAGCATTTAAAAGGAAGAAATTTATTCTAAAATGTGTGCTATCTATTAATTGGGAACATTCCAGAAATAGCAGAGGTTCAGTGATTTAGATGTTTCCACAAAAAATCTTCTGAAATGTTAGATTTTGAAGGAAATACGTAATTATTTCTGTAGATAAATAATTATATGTGGTATTGTGTTTATACTCTTAAGTTCATTGTATAGAAAGTCATTTTTCAGAGCAAATTAAAACTGAAAATACTTCCAAATAAGTGCACAAAAAGAACTCATCTGACAGTCATTTTTCCTATTCACCAAGTGCTTTTATATGTTTGTCTTTCATCCATTTTCCAGTATGACTTTGTCATATTTAAAAGAAGTATTTTAATTTAGTTGCAATAATTGGTCAGTTAATGCATTTTCATTCCTGAGTTAACAAGGTGATATAGTGGTGAACTACAAAAATTTTTAAAAATCTTTCAGATGCATTCATAATATCTTATTAAAGTTGTCATCAAATGAAGCATAAAGCTTTGTAGTCTTTTACATTTTAATTAATTCAAGTTTAAATGTTTACAGCATAAAATATTACATCTAATGTGAAGTGTAAATATGAGTGCAATTATTGTCTCCATATGAAAAATGAGAAATCTTAGATGGCAGATTTTACTTCTCTTACCAGTGACAGTGACTATATATTGTAAATAATGGTTTGAAAAGCCAACCTAAATACTGTCCTTTGTGCATTGAGTTCCCGTTAGCTCCAGTGGAAATCCTTGGGGCAGAAGTTGGTCTGGTTTTTTTTTCTCTTTTCCCTTCCTTTAAAATTAGTGAAGAAAGCATAAGATAGGTGTTGGACTTGATCAATGAATGAAAGATGAGTGTTGGCAAGTGGGATCCTTCCTATGAAGAGAACCTGTTTGGATTAGTTCATCTCTACTGAAGCAGAAAGAACAGTGCCCAGGTTTTTCTAAAACTGCAGAATAGTTCTGCTCTGGCTTTAAGCTGAAAAGAAGGTGGATAATGTTACCTGCCTGTCCACACTCCATCAGAAGGGAGAAATTAGAGCTCTGGAATAAGAGAAAAAGGCAAACAGCATGAGAAGGAAGCAAGACTGATGGTCAATTATATCAGGTTTGCTGTAGTGCTCTGTACAGTGACCCTTCTTTCTCCTAGAGTTTGTGTCCCTGATGGGAACCTGCTGTTATACACTGGGGAGAAATGGAGGATTTTTCTCATGTTTCAAAGTGACCAAACCTGTGAGCACTGTTAGTTGCAATGCCACCACAGTAAATTAGATTATTAATTACATCTATTAGTATTAAATTAGTAGGGACACACATTTGGTATAACTGTCAGCATGGAAGGAAGTCTGTTAATTTTTGATTAAAGTAATATAATTAAACCCCAGCTTTGGAAAATGATATAATGGTGCTCTCTCAGGCTGTGCCTCTACATTAGTGCCAAGATGTGGGCTGGTAGAATAAAATTTTATTTACAGTGGCACAGAGATGTTGAAAGTCAAATACATTCACTGAGCTGTGAAGCTCTTCCACCTGGAATTCTTCTTCACTGGAGAAGTGTGTGGGTGTGTGAGTAGGAACTGGTGACACCACAAGGTGATTTCCCTCAAACAGCTTCACTCACAGGGAAGGAAGAGGGCTGGGAACTTTCTCTCTGCTTTCTTGCACAAGGAATGAAATAGTTACCAATGCTGACATTTAAATTATCATCACCATTTACGTGTTGTTGAGATAGATGAGGACAGCTGGTAATAATTCAGGTTCATTGCACACAGCATTCTGAAGCCCATATAAACACCTCCACACTGCCATCGTTTAATCACATTTCTAGCTTTTCTTTGCAAATGTCACCAAAATCTGTCTAAACCACTCAGGAAACACCACTATTCTGTGAACCCCAGGCACATTGGAAGATCAGAAGGGGTACTTATTCCATCTCATTATTCGCTTTTCAAGCCTTTCACTGCGGTTTACTTGCTCCATTTTTTCTGCATATACAGTAGTTTTTCTTCTATTCTTTACATTGGTGCAGGGCCAAATTGGTATTGTATCTCATCATCATCCAGCAAGATTTTAAATCCTGGAACGGTCTCATATTTCTTGGGTGTGCAATTTAATCATGTGCGTTTTCTTTTTACAAGCATTTTCTTTTCTTTTGAATGTGGCTTTGCCTTGATGTGGCATTTTATTTGATTTACTCTAGAATCATTAACTTTGATTCATGAAATAAATTGTTAATAGTGCAAGATTTTTTGACTGCTTTTGCTGAAACATTGAATTTTCTATACTTTTGTAGTTGTTAAGCTTTTGGGTGACTTTTCTGTTATGTATTAAACTACAGTGGCTTGCAGTGCCTATTTAGTTGGCTACTTTGTATATTGGACAAGCTAGTAACTTTCTTTTCCTTTCTTTTGCTGTACAGGACTTTGGGACAGAATGAAGATAATGAAAGAAATTACGATGTGGAAAATGATGTGAACTTGGCCAAGTCTCTTCAGCAGTACCTTAAATATCTCAGAATCCTCTCCCAATCTGCATCTAAAAATTTGTATCCAAGGAAGACAAGTGACAAAGCTTCTGTCAAGGTAGTATTTTTAACGTGGTTCTTACATTCTGTGATTTTGGCTTCCTTTTTCTCTGAGTTCTCATTTTTGAAATTTCCTCCTCTGTCTGAAGACCAGACTTTTTTACTGCCTCCTCCAATTGACTATCATTATGCACTAAGTTTTCTCAAAATTAATCACCTTCAGCATTGTAAATGCTTCAGCTCATCAAATCTGGAGCATTTTACCCTAACTAGGGATGGATTGCATGTGATGAAGAAGGAAGAGTGGGATAAAGCTGGTAACATCTTGACTGGCTGATCTGAAACTCTGAATCTGAACTACTCCTCTGCAAAAATCTGGCTGAAGTACCGTGTGAATTCTCACTGGTGTTTATGCTGCTTAGGGTACAATTCACATAATCTTTAAGCAGATTTTAATAATGGGTCTGAAAAATTGTGCCTAAACATTTCCAACTTTTTATTGATCATAGGGGAAGCCTACTGTGACCAGTTAAGGTTCATATGTATACATTATAGATGTACAGGTACCTGGGAAGATAAATCACAACCATTAAATCTTGAGTATCGACTATGTCAAAAACTACAAACGTGCCTATTTGAGAACGAAAGCATTTTATCCTCTTCCTAGACAAAATCTTTCTCACTCTAAGATGCAACTTGATAAATTTATTAAAATTATTGGATGAAGGGGTTCCATACCACAGGCCCCTATGGGCCTGTATCTTTTGCTCAAAAGATGTGCACTCTGATCTTAAAGAGCTAGGCTGCTGTTACAGCCATCCTTTACAAGAAATTGTCTGTGCTATTTCAATGCAGATGGTATAAACCCAAAATTTGCCAAAAAATATACTGAAGTTTTTGGAAAAGTCTCAGGTGAAGAGTCTGAATTGTCAAAGCCAAACTGCTTTAGTTTAGTTCAGGGACTAACTCAGAGACAGCAAACCACTGTGGTATCTGCAACAACAACTCCTGGTGACAGCACCAGTTGTAGCAACCGTTTAATTCATGGTTGTTATTCTTGTCACAAGCACAACCTTCCAGTTTCTGACTGACTTCTGTCCAGCACTTATGGTTTATGGCACATGTCATCAGGTGCTCTTCTGGAGCAAGAGGAGCTTACGGGGACAGCTGAAAGGCAGCTCTGAGGAGGGATCAGGGACCACCTTGGTGTTGCTTTTCCTCAGCTCTCTCCTCACGGGCGCTGGCTGCAGTGAGGGTGCTCTGTTTTGAATCACTGGCTTTCAACAACAACTTGCTCAAGAAGTATTTCAGTGGGTCTGGTGTTGTCATGCAAGTTCATAAATAATCCATATGGCTGAGACCTTCTGTGGGGAAGCCTGCTGTGATAACACCACCCACCAACCTTATCGAGTGTTGCCATGGAGATGAGTACTCTGAAGCCTGGAGGAGTGGGATAAAGAGGAGAAAATCTGGAAATGAAGCACGGATGGGAGCAAATTGTACACTTCTATTTACTAAGGAACATTTTGAAACAACAGACATTGAGTCAGATGTGTCACCTATAACTTAAAATCAAAAAAGAAGAAAAGGAAAATTATCTTAAAAACTAGTGATCATCCATGAATTTTAAATGATCCTGGAGATGTTTTCCTATCCTCAGCAAATAAAATGCAACTGCTCTTCTTGAAAAAGCAAGAGGGTCATGGTATTTTTATCTTGATTCATTGTTTTATTAGTGAAATAGCATTTAAACGAGAGAAACCAGGATTTTTGCTGCTCTAAGAAGTAGGAAAAAACTCATAAAATTTAACAATTTGAAAAGAGAAGGTGGAAAAGTAACTGAGTGAGCTACTTCTGATATGGTTGTACCACTTGAAATTGGAGATAGCTAACTTATGCACTTTAATTGCAAGCTTCAACAAAACATTGGTGCCTTATTTTTGTACTTAATATATAGATAAATTACAAACCCACATTAAATAATTGTAGCAAAATCTGATCTTTTAAACTTTCTTGTCCTTCTCTGATTACAATAAACAGAAGACAGAAGTCCTTTAGCCTACTTAGGGTAATTGCAACTTTTGGGCTTTGCCCTTCTTAAAAATAACTTTCTTTCAAGTATATGTTTACCTCTGTCACTTCATTCCTGCTGTTGGGGAGTAGGAGATGTAACACTACTCTGGTTGTTTTGATACCTTACATGCTGTGAAGTGTAGCTGAATCTTGCAGAAATTTAGTGCTTCTTGACAGACTTCCTACGTGGATTCAGGTTCCAAGCCTGACATCAGAGGTCTCTGGCCAAATGTAAAACAAAGGAAGATAAAAGATAAAGAGGTTTTAAAATATTCCTTATACTCTGAAAGTGTTGTTTTGTATCTTAAGATTAATATATTTTACAAACTTTCAGTCTTCAGTTGCTCTACTGTCTTCCACTTGTATTATCAGAATAAAACTACAGAGCTTCAAAATTACTGAATAGACATCACATGTACAGTTATGCAGAAAGTTGTAAAATAAAATGTCACAAAACTCTTTTCCTATTTCCTTTGTTCAAACAACTGCCAGCTTGAGTCTTGAAACAACAGTGACAGAAATAACCCCAGTAAACTTAAATCATGTGATCAACCAAAATTCCTATGATGTCTACCATTTATTGCAAGAGCTTCTTCGGGTGATTTTTGAAGCACTTGAAGTTCATCACTAACTTAGAATTATTTGTCAGTATTTAGTCGGTATCTACTGCAGGCTGTAGTCTAGCCAGGGAATAAATAGCAGGAAATCAGAACTTCGGTGGGTCTATTTCCCGAGGGTTACAGTTGTAAAGAACATTTCATTTTAGTTCAGCTGAAAAGAGTTGTTCAGGAAATGGGCACTTGGTGGCATTTGTTACTTAAGCATTAGCTAGTGGGATTTTGTGTTTGGTTTTATTGGTCTTCCCTTCACACACACTTGGGCTTTATGAAAATTCTACCATTCACAAAACGCTGAGTTATCAGTCTTTGTGATTGCTTTCTACCAAACCTGGATGCAGTATGGAAAATAACAAATAGCCAGGCACATATTTTAATGAGAATTGGCTTATCTTAACTACAGAGGCAAGAAATGTGGACGCTCCAAATCATGTGTGAATTGCCCTGCCCTTCTCCCCTCCAGCTGGAACAAACCCCTCCCCTGTGAAAACACCCAAACCCCTGAAAAACCCACCGCACTGTTGGCATTCCTACAGAAACTGGGGCTCAGGGTTTTATTGGATTTGAAAGACAGCATGTAGCTGGTATTGCTAAAGCTCAGAGGCTGTAAAGGAGAACTTGCTGTCTGCTGCTGGTCTGCATGCCTGTATTTGAATAGTTACAGGAGATTTCCATTGTGCTGCTTTCATCTGACCAAGAAAATTTTTTAATCATCACAGAAAGAGAATGTATTTGAAACCTGACCCAAATGTACTTCCTCCTGGACAGGCTGTAGGAATAAGAAGTTGCCATCACACTTGTGCTGTGTCTGTATTTCTTGTTGCAGGAATCTCTGTTCTATGGTTTGGGTTTTGTGGCTTGAAGATTCATGGAATTGCTGCTTCTCCTTCCCCCTGACTTGGCCTCTGAGGGTTTCACTTAGGGCTGATCCTACCTGCTGCTGAGGTCTTTGCCAATGTGCCATTTAGGCCCTTGTGGGTAGGATGGGGGAAAAGAGGAAATTGTGTCAGATACATTAGGGATTTTCGTTAATTTTCTGTTGTTACTCTTTCTTTGTGTTTTAGTTACATTTATTTTCATAGTAGACTTCTTGTGTAGATATTGTGATTACAGAAATATCCACATCTTAGGTATTCTTATGAATTTTAAAGCTAAGATTTCTGGGAAAAACAATCCTAGAATCTTTACATCAAAGAAGGGGCTAATAAAGGCCTTTCCAGAATCATGAGGGTGAAAAGAAAAAGGTAAAGCGACTGGTTAGTGCCAGAGAGTTGTAGCTCAGTGGTTCTGAAATGGGAGAAGCTGCAAATAAAAATCATATAAATTATATAAAATAAAAATTCATATATTTACTGGCCTAAAAAATCAATTGTTTGAATCTTTGTAATTGATCACCAAAAGAACTAAGACGTGTGATAAATATTTAAAAGGATTATTATTTATTTTAGAAAATCTGAATGCATGACAGCTCAAAAATGAACCCTGAGCTTATCTGCAAATAATAATTACTGTGATTAATGAGTAAGAAATTACTTAGTCATTCCACATTTTAACCTGGAACTTTAATTTATAAAAACAGCACCCTTATTTATCTAACACTGATTTAAATACAGGACTGAATGATGTTCATCAGAATTTTGACAAAAAGGCAAAAAACCTCCTGCAGTGTATACATTTAAACTCTATTTATATAAGGGTAAAATTTAATACTTCATATATAAGGGATTATGTATAAAAAATGTAATTCAGCTGTGCTTGAACATTTTCATAAAAATATTTCTGAAATAATTGGTAAAGGAATGTCTCCTTGAAGCTATGGAATTGCCTCTCTGTTGGCATACGTATGCAATGATATCTGAACATTTCCCAAGCACTGGTGTATTCATTTACCTACAGCCCTTACAGAGTAGGGAAGAGCTAATGCCCCCACTTCACAGACAGATTAGACAGATTTTCTGAGTCTCATGGCTCTTTATAGCAAAATGGAAACACTAAATCCTCCTAAAAAAACAAAGGCAACAAACACATATACACAAAAAAACCCAAACTAACCAATGAAAAACCCCCCAAATCCAAAACCAAACCAAAACCACCCCAAACCCCAACAAACAAACCCCCATAAGCACTGGAGCAGAAATCATTTGACCACATAAAGATGTCTGTATTGGTGCACATCAGCCTAAACTCATTCCATGATCAATGGAGGGAAAAAGAGTTTTCAAGTTGTGATCCATCTGTTATAATTTGAGTATATATATTGAGACGCTGTAATTTCCATCCTCTCAGCCATTCTGCAGGAATCTGGTGTAGATTGCAATTTTTTCTGGAAGGACTGGTACCCACATATTTAAAGCTTCAATAGAATCATGGCTACAGAGCCTGGTAAAATTGCAATCATGTTTCGTGTGGCATAAATACACAGTCTGGTGATCTAATGTGACTTGTGATTTCTTTTTTGAACGAATAATTTAGCAAGGGAGCATTCTAGTGCTCGTATTATGCTCAAGTTTTAGATGCAACATATACTTTTACCCATAAACCCATCAGTTTATGCAGGATATAATGACAGAGTTTCAACATCTAACATAGAAACCATCATTTCCCTTATCACACAGGTATCTTGTAAGGATTAATTATTTTTTAAATTATTAGAAGATACAAGTGCCATAGAAATGTTATTATAAATGATCTGTGTCAAGTCTGGAGTCTTATTTTAAAGAGTAGTTAATTAATTTCTGATAATTCCCAGATGAAACATAGATTGATATTTTTAGATCTCAAATACTGACTGGATAGTTCTTTTTCAGACCCTTCCCTTCAAAATCAACTTTTTTCCAAATATCGTATGTTTGGAATTAGGTTCTGTAATTTTTCGTGCAAGTTCGCTGTTTGTCTTGCAAATATTTACTCTCTGTACTTCAGTACATTGCAATCAGTAAATAGAAGATGATGGAGCTGATACAAATTTTGAAGTGCATTCCATTTTTATTTTTCCATTATACTTATCAAATGACAGGGTAGAGCTCACAGAAATTTAAACTTACTTTATCTACCTCTGTGTGAGTATGTTGGTGTAGACATTTCAGGACAGTGGAACAACAATTTCTTTATTTTTAATGGTGGAAAAGACCTCAGCTGACCTCAAGCAATTGTCCAGCAAATGGAAGGTTGCTTTCAATGCTGTTGTAAAGCAATGTTGTGGACATCAGTCCTGCAAATCTCTATTCACTTGCATGTCTTAGGATAAAAGTATTTTCTAGATTCATGTGTTGGAGTTATAAATATATTGAATTGGTGTTAATATGCTCAACTTTTGGCAGATGAAGATCGTCATGTTTCTATGAAAATCATCTTTAGATAATGAGATAGCTCAATATACCAGCATATGCCTACAGAAAATGTGTTTAAACATCCTTCACTGAAACCTTGAGTAACAGACTTCTTGGCATATGAGCAAAATGTTCTCAGGCAAGGGAAGCTGATACACCCTGGTAGGTCTATTAGCACTGATCTCCAGGCTGCACAATTTCTGCCATCACTGCGGGCTGACTGTCACTCTTTGGTTCCTGCTGGTGGTGTCAGGGAGCTCCTGAATGCAGTGGCCTGGCAGAGGCAAAGATGTCCCAAGCCTTGTGTCCCCATGTCCAGGCAGTGGCCAAGTGGAGCAGGTACTGCCAGGAGGCACAAGGTACCGAACAGAGCTTCCCACCCAGGAGAATCATTAGAAATTGGGTTTTTTGAGAAGACAGGACAGACAGAGTCAGACAGGTGTGTTGGTCAGCCTGCTTACATACCAGTGTTCCAGGCTATTCCTTTTTCCTGAACATCCCATAGTATGCCTCGGACAATGACATGATAGCACCCATAAGGAGTCCCTCATCTCTTAAGGAGTCCCACATCACTGCAGACATTAACCCCTTTCAGTCTGCAGGGTGATCCAGAGAGCTTTTCCCATCAACCCTCTGGTGATGGGACAAGGGTGGCACTCCTGGCCATGATGGCTGGTGGCTCACTGTGATGGCCCTGGATGGAGCCAGGGCAGGGGCCCCTTGCCATCGATCAGGTTATTGGGGGTCATCCACCCCTCATTTTTCTCTATGTGTTTTACCCTTTATGAGTGGAGACAAGCCAGGTTATCACGTATCCCAATGTGTGAAACTGACCTTTTTTGTTATGATGAGCCAGTCATGAATGCTGAGGAAAGACCATCCACCCTTCTACACCAAAGGAAACGTTTTAACCCATAGGATGGAGATGTGTCAGAAGGAAAGACAAAAACCGGCAGTTAGTTATAAAAACTAAAGACAGCAAATGACATCAACAGACAATAAAAATTATCTGTGTAGGAGGAGAGTCTGTTGTTGAAGGGTAGGCAAGTGGATATGATAATTCCAAACGAGATCAAGAACGACTGGGAACATCTGAGACTTAAAAGTGATTTTATTAAATCGCAACTTACACGTGAAAGAAGCCAGTGTATTGTCCTTTCTTTTTTCTGTTTCTTTTTCCTTTTCTCTTTTTTGAGGGTTGTTTTGTTTAAGAGTGGAAGCCAAATCTCTGAAGTCAACTGAAATTACAGCACTAGAGATTATTGAGTGCTGTAGAGTCAGAGCCTGGACATTCCTGTTGTACTGTGGTTTCACAACAAGAATTAGGAAATAAAGTCATGAATAGTTTCTATCAAAGCAGACTCTGAAGGCCCCTTTTGCTTGATCAAGTTTTTGACACTCCAAACTACAGGATGTTAATTAACAATCTCTGCCACCTTTTCTGATGTAGTTATTAAATTGTTTCAAAGCTGCTGTATTTTCAGAAAGAAAATAGAAGCTAGTTAGAGAAAAATATTAATGACATAGTAGGTTAGGTGGGATGACTGTAATGTTGCCTGTGAATTTGTGGAAAGGCCGTGGCCTGATGCTGTTCCATCACTGCAGGAAGCGCTGGTTTGGCCTCTTTTCCAGTTTCTGGATTCTGAATTAGTTTTCCAAATTCTTCCAAATTGGGGTTTGTGCATGGTATAATATCATTATAGTTAGTGAAAAGGTCATTAGCAGCTGGTAGAAAAGGCCTTTGCTTCATCATTGCTCAAACAATGGAAAACTTTCATTGGCTGTAATTATTTTTTTCAGATAAAGCTAACACTGAATTTGGTGCAGAGTATGTAAGGTCGTGTCTACAGCACGCAGAGCTTGTCAAGGGAGTTCCCCCGTTTCAGCTTGAACCTGGCTGGAAGCCTGCTGAGATTTCCCGACAGGACAGCACTGTGTGGGCACAGCAGCTCACCAGCTGAAAGAATTAAGGCTTTGTTGTCATAGCACTTGCTACTTCAGCTGTGATGCTCTGAGGACAGAGCTGTGCTGCTTGCTCAGCCCCATCCCAGGGACTTTCAGGCTGTCATCCACTCCACGACACCAACTTGGCCCTCAGGTTTCATTGTTGGGTGGATTTCTATCAATTTAAAGGTAAATTGAGCAATACAAATTCACAGCCTAGCCTTTGATTCACCAATCAGGTAGCGCCACTTGTGCTGGTGTTTATTTTGGGGGTTCACATGAGTACATGTAGTAAGTTTGTGTGGGGCAAGTGTGTGTGAGTCACAGAAGATCTAGACTGTGACTGGTACAAAAAGCTAAACTTCTTTCACTCCACACAGTGAGTTAAGGTATGAGCTAATTTCATTTCTGGTAGTTGGAAAACGTTATTTTATCCCACCATGTGTAAAGATGGGCCTTCCAGTGCTTGTTGTGGTTTTATCTTCTACTTTCAGAGACCGTAGTGTCACTATCTCAAACAGGCACAGTGAATTAAGAGTTGTAGGTGGAATCATGCTTCAACCAAATTTAGATGGTACTATATTTATGGGTTAATATCTGCAAATGCATCAAGCAGAAAAAACATAAATGAAATTGAGGGCAGAATATTTCTTCTTTATGCATTTTTAAGGGACTTTTGTTAGCTCTGTATGCCTTCAAGATTTAGCAAATGTATGTGCAAGAAAGGAAGTATTTTATCATCAATTTGATTCCATTCTTTCTGCACTTGAGCAAAACATTCAAGTCAATCTAGCTTTTGGTGGATAAATTGAACAGCATTGTGTTTTATATATCTAGTCCTGCACCCCTCTTTTAATTTTTTTTTTTTTAATAAAACATGTAGTCCATAGACTTTTGCATAGTGTGTCTAATTTAATGTGCGGAGTTTAATTTAATGTGCCCTTCTGTGAACTTTCATGCAGAAAATGTCAGTTAGTTACATACCTAAACCATACAAGACGTTGCCCTAACAATTCCATCTTCAGAAAGGTTGGTGTGTGTGGATTTTTTGTAATGTGTGAATTATAGAGATAGCTTATTTGAAAGGTGGTGAAGGAGAGGGAAATCCCGTGCAGATGGAGAAATAAGGGTTTTTTTACACTGAGGGTTTAGAATTCAGAGTACTATTGAAAGGCTTTGTATCAGCGACATGAGATAATTGAACCTATTAAAAAATGAAATCTTCCTGATAGTAACAGGGGCTTGTATTTCAGCCCTACTCAGTATAAGCCATCTATATGGTAACTAGTGTATTCTTTATTTTTGCACATTTCACCTAATGTTTGTTTGGGGTGGGGTTTTTTGTTCTGTTACTGGCAGAAATTTATATGAGTCCTGTGTAATCAATTCAGAAATGTATTTTCTTTCAAAAATTTCCAGCTCTGTGTTTCCCTCTGCTTCTCCATAATGTTAGAAGATTCTCTAGACGCACCAATATGGGAATTTACATTTTTTTCACTAACCATGGACTATGTCATTTAACTTTGACATAAATCAAACTAGCAATGTCCATGTTCAGGAGTGGGTTTTGCAAAACCCACTTCAAATAAGATAATCACAGTGCTCTGCAATTGTTATTAGTAACTTGAGATGTAAATTGTCTCTGGATTCTAAATTACGTATTACTGATATTTTTGTTCTATATTTTTCTGTAAAAATTAGATTTTTTTTTTCCCATATCACTTAGGCAAACCCATAGTTTAGGATTGTATTTACCTGTGCTGCAATTCTACTTGGATTTCATCTTGCACTTGTCAGGTGGCACATATACTTCTGGTGTTTTGTTTGAGATGGAGGCAGCAAGGAAGGTGATTTTTTTCTCCTGCAGGTGGAGGATTGCCATACAGCTGTGAGACTCCTTTAATTAAAGTCACAGTAAACTACATCACAAGGGCTGCTATCTCAGTGAAGACAGCTGAGCTGTCAGTGCTCTGCTTTAATTAGAACTTTTAATATTTCATCCCTTGCTGCCCAAAGTGTGACCTGCCAAGCTGCTGAGAGGCTGCCCCTTCCTGATAGAGGTGCAGCTCTGAGCCCAGGACTGGCACACACTTATATCCAACTTGTGTATGATCACGTGGTGGGTTGTTGGTCTTTTCTTTGTTGATGTGCTCGTTGTCTGCAAGAACAGAAAATCACTGATCTGTCAATGCTAAAGGGTATTTGGACTTGTTAAATAGCTGGCCAAAAGCCAGCCCACATCTCCTAGCCCTAATCTTTCACATGGTTTAAGAGTGTCCGGCAGTTTCTTCCCCTGTAATACTTAGTAGTAAAGCTTAAGAGGCAAATGAGAGGGCTGGATATGGGGCATAGATCCAAATTACCAAGTTGGATTGAGTGATTTTTTGTCTTTCCATGGCTGAATGGGGAATGTCCTCTTCCCCCTGTTGCATTTTTTCCTTTCACAGCTCCCTGTTCTTCCTTCCCTTGAGCCCAGGAGGTCCTCTGGAAGGCTGCAAGGCAGACAGAACAGGAGTGGGGAAGGCAGATGGCAGTTTATGTGAATTCTCAGGGAACTGCTCGAGGTGTCCTGGGCTGCTTTGTGTCATCCTCTGCAATTTCTCCTCACTCTGGAGTGAGGAGTGAGTGAGTATCATTAGAGAGTTAATTACCCCAGGCAAAGACCCGTTCAAATAGGGAGATAAATGCATCTGACTGTAAGTTTTTCACATTTAGGCTTTGCTATTAAGCATGTAAACAGCATTCAACTTGCATTTTGACAACTGGCTCCCCCTTGGAGCTGATCAGAGCAATGCCTACCCTGCAGCTGGAGCACTGAACCAGAGCTGCACTGCTGCTGTTTGATACAGTTCCCAGGGGACACTGAAATATTTCATACACAAAGCTGCTTGATCTCAGTATTTTTTGACACTGCTTCACTGCAGCCCAATTCCTTGGCTTTCAAAAAGCACATTTCTATGTTAAAGACCAACTGCAGAAATCCAAAGCCTTGCATTGATAGGTCACAAGCTGAAGTGGCCAAAGTGCCTTTTGTCTCTGTAATAAAATTGCCTTTACCATAATTCTATTTAAATCATGATATGGAACCATGGAATGAACCTATTCAATCATATCTTTAGGGAAAGAAAACCCTCTTGGAAAGAAATGGATATGAATAAGTATTGTAAAACACAGGGGCTGTCATCAGAAGAAATAAAATTGTTCAGATGAAGAGCAAAATTATTGCCCAGAAATTAAGACCTAGATTAAATCTAAAAGTAATTCTTCATCTCTGGAGGATTTTATCAATCTTACTTATTTTGTTTTGCAAAGTACATTAGCAAATACATAAATAATGATTTTCCTGTGTGAATCCTTCTAATTGCTCTCGTCTGGAGTGTATAGTCTCTTCACTCCTTCAGTATTTTGCTGCTCTGTCTGTCCTAAATCATTGTGTCATCAGTGCACAGGGACACAAGTGATTCACTATAATTTATAGCAGTGAGAGCTGAAATAGACCCTGTCCTAAGGTTGCCACATTGTGATGTAGTTTGTGTGACAGTTTAACCAAGAAAGCACAGCTGAGAAGCAGGACCCATCCTGCAACACACATACAGGATGGGCTGTAACTTCAGCAAGGTTGTAAACAAAGAAACTAATCAGAATGATTCTGGATATAAGTAAACCTCTCAGTTCAAAGTTGTATTTAGCAAGAACTGAAGGAAAATGATTTTTGAAGTTATTTAGGAGTATGCGACTGGTTTGCTAAAAAAATGAAAAGGCCTTCAGGCTGTGATCATAGCAAAAATATCTCTAGGATTAAATCATAGTAAAAGGAATGTCCATCTGGCGTGTCCATGAAAATAAAAACTGAAAACAGAAAACTGTACTGCAAGCCCACCTTTCTACTTTTTATTCCCCAGCAGTTTTTCAGTAAAAATGTGATTTAAGCTTGATTGACATGTTTTTAACATTGTTGTTTAATTTTGGTGTTTTTCCTGAAAATAATAATTTAATTAAAAAACACTTTAAATGTTATTTATACTTTTTTTTTCCATAGCATCAAATGATATATTTATTAGAGATTTAATTTAGCGGAAAAATATTTCATTTAAAATAGAACAAAGTATTTAATGTATGCCAAAAAATTGCTTTACTTAGTGTTCCTTTAAAAATGACATTTTTAATTTGACATGCTAGTTTTTGGTAAGTAATCTGAAAAATAGTTACTCTCACAGGTTAAATAAAAACCAAAGGAAAAGTGGATTTATTACATTTCCTTTGTCTGACTGAATACAAATAGTGCACACATAGTTAACATCGAGTTGTGTTATTCTCTCTCTAATCTCTTTCTCTTGCTTTTTAATAATTTGATAAACTGGATTTTTCCACATAAGTAGTAGTGCCTAATAGTTTGAGGTTTACATTTGCATTGAGGGTTCCAATTATTGTTTTCCTGGTTGGTAAAGCACTGAGGGTTATACCTACGACCCCGGCACAACAATAGTTACAGAGCAATTCTGACCCTTTCCTTCTGTCCGCCTTCTGCCCTCTCTAGAGCTACATCTACAATGACCCTATGAGGTACTACACCAGGCAGAATCTCAAAGAGCCATCACCTCTGGCCCATGCATCGAAATCCCAGCAGGAATTCCCTGGGAATGCCCGTGGCAGGAGCCTCAGCCAGCGCCAGCCAGACAAGCTCTCTCCGGAGTCGGGAATGGGGCTCGAGCAGAAGAGCCTGATGGCCGCTCTGCACTCCTACATCACCCAGAACCTGTCTGCACAGAGCAGTGGTAAAAGCCCTCACAGCAGGACTAAAGGGTCTCAGGTTTATGCTGAGAGATTGTACTCTACACAAGTCAGTCCTTTTGATGGAACTTTTGCCGAAGGAAAAGCAGAAGATTTTGACATGAGGAAGCTGTTCCAGCCGAGACCTGGAGTGCTGAGGCCAACCCCTGAGATGCTGAGCCATAAATCTGCTTCCCAGGATGATCCAAAGGACCCTCTGAGCATCGTGGATGGTAAAGTCGATATTTACTTATTTTTGCTTACCTGAAGTTTCCCTCATGTTTACTGAAAATTTTTGAGAAAAAGGAAGTAAAATTAGACATTTGATATATCTCCTGCTATTGGTGTATTTATATTTGCCATAGCACAGTAACAATGTTCACCATTCCAGCTACTCTTTCCCTGCAAACATCCACCCACATTCTTCATCCCACCTTCCATATGTGTGCAGAAATATATGGCACTTAGTAATACATAGCATTTCTGTAATTTGTTATATTTTCAAAGCATTTTACAAACAACGCATAATTATGGGTATATCTTTGCTATCAAATCTGTTTTTATGCAGTCATCCTACACTATATATATAGATAATACAGAAATGCCTGGTTTTGTTCCACATCTCTTTATTTAACTAGAAATTCAAGGACCATGGGTGAGATTCAAAGTTAAGCACCGAAATTAACAGTGAGATGAATTCTGGTGCAGAACACAGAGAAAGGAGGCATCTGTCTGTTCCATGGATGGGTGGACAAGAAAATGGGGTTGCATCGAGTTTTGTCT
Organism: Nicator chloris; assembly: GCA_013400495.1. NCBI lineage: Eukaryota > Metazoa > Chordata > Aves > Passeriformes > Pycnonotidae > Nicator > Nicator chloris. The sequence goes on from WAAE01007052.1 coordinate 59,742, forward strand.
GGACATTCTGTAACATTTCCTGGATTTTAATCTCTTTTTTTTAATAATGCTGTTTAACAATGATGGGATCACCGTTTCTTCTGTATGTGATAGTTGAACAAATATTTAAATGAAAATGGAGGGTAACATCCCTATGCTGTGATACACTTAAAGCAGTGTTTTGTAACATGAGTCTTGGTGAATCGTGTAGACTTTATAACTCTGATTAATTTGGTTGTTTCTCTAAACTAATCTAACTATCAATGTTATTCCATTACAATGTTAGGTTCAGAGTGCCTGAAAAATGAAAGAGTTGATCCCCAGACATTGTCAAGCACTTGTATCTGTTACACTGTAGTCACCACTATCCCAATGGATGTTGGTGATATGTAGGAGGGTTCCTTTGAATCCCTCTTTATCATGTATAAAGGGTAGAGTTCTTTGATTAGTTTTGTTGTTTTTTTTTTAAATATTCTCCAAAACCACAACACACACACACACACACACACACAGATGTCAGAGTTTCAGCAGAGGAAAGATAATGCTTGCAGTCTAAAGGATGCTCAGAAGTGAAAGCATTCTTGGTATGGTGCCCAGAGATAATAGGTTTCAAGGAATGAACTATAATGTAAAATCAAATCCAGGTGGCACTGTAAGTCTCTTGCACAGGTTAGACAATTTTGTTGCTAGACTCAAAACAAACTAGGTGCATGCTGGTTTCATTATCCTCCAGCTGTTCCACTTCACCTTTCCTGGTAGGAGCCAACTGGGAAAAAAATGCTTAACACTTACAGGGAATAACATGTTTCACAATTCATTGGGTAGTACCACTTTGACTTCTCATACATAATATGCCCTGTAGGAACTTCTGCCATTGCATTTGCTTTTAAATGTTGCATAGACAAGGCGTTATGCGTTGTTTGAGTAGGAAATAATGTGGTTTCCTTTGTATTTTTGAGCCACTTAATAATCTCACAAGAAAGTGGTGAGGACAGAGCCCAGCATATTCATTGCTTAAAATGTTGTCCACTGGAATGAGAGTGGTTTAGATTCAGATTTTCCAGGCTGCCAACAAAACCTCTTTCTGCTTTTAACCTTTCTCCAATCTCTCTTGTGCTTATGGATTATTGTAGGCTTGTGGGTTGTTTTTCTCTTGCACTCTGTGAACTACAGAACTGTAAAAAACTGGATGGCATGGGGTGCTCAGTTCTCTGATCCATCTGCTGGAGGATTAGACAAAGGCACTGGACTGGGAGAACAATCCAGAAAGTCCTGAGCAGATTAGTGCTGAGAATTGCTGCAAAACAGTGGCAGGTAAATTCACTAACAAGGCACCCTGAGGGAGAAATGTAAAAGAAGGAAATGCTGAGTTATTTTTCTATCAGATTTGGAAGTTGTTACCTCTAGGAGTAGTGTGATATGCGTGGGTACTGCCTTTGTAGTCACTGTGCAACACTGGAATTGTTAATCTCTCCACTGCACCAGCTGTATTTAGAATTTGGCTCAGTTTGGTGTGGTTTGTTCTAGTCTACTGATTTTTTGTGTGTTAAATATTACAGAATATGTCTCTCTGTTCCTTTGAAAAGGTCACAGAATTAGTAATTCAGATGTCTTTAAAAAAATAGCAAACTTCCATGTTTATGGAACAAAAATATATATTTTTATATGTCCTCTCTTAGGCAAAGCTGGGATCACCATTCCATATGGTGCTCAGCTGCTGAGGCACCTAACATGTGGTCAGCAGGGTGATGGGGTTGAAGAAGACAGATCAAGCTGTGGAATTTCTAACAAAGATACTGCTCCCATACCATGTGGTTGTCAGGCAAGCTGGCGTTGGCTCTTGTGCCAGCAGAGTATGAGGCATCATTTATATGCTGCACAATAAAAAGCTCGTTCCCCTGGATAAGGTGCTATTGTTGCCTGCTAGGGAATTCTACTGGTGGAGCTTATATTAAAAATTACATCTTCTAGGACATATATGCTTTTACTGCCATTATGGTTCCAGGGTAACTATAAAAGGCCATTTGCATTCATCAGTTGGAAAGCTGGAGCTAAGGGAGAAATCTGGTTTGCAATACAAGCCCTGTGAAACATGACTGAGCATTGCTGAGTCTACTTAGAAGGGAGTCAGTGGGAGACTGACTATAAAAGCTGTGCACAGGTAAATGCATGTTCAAGTACATGTGCTGCTTAAGTGCTGTGCCATTGCAGTATCCATCTGCTTTTTGGTCTTTCTCCAATTTTTTCTGATTTTAATCAATTCATCATGTTACCCAAAGGTGTTTGTAAACAGATGCAATGATATTAATCTGTTTATCAGTGTTATCCAGTAATTTACAAATTATTGCAAACATGGACAAGTGCCATAACAAGAAGTGTAAATATCCATATTTACCATGGACAAGGATTAATATCATATCAGTAGCCACGTGAAGTTAGCAAGACTCTTTATGTAGGCCTGCATTTCACCAGGCTGTTACAGACTGTCCCTCCTAGGGTACTAAAACCATGACATTGCTCATACTTACTGGCTTTGGTTATTGCCTTTGGTCCTTGACATTTTAAGTCACGCTGTAGTTGTTCAGTAAAAGTAAATATAATTCCAAAGTTTTTCTCATGTCAATGCAGTATTTAGGAGTCTGTATGATGAACTGTGCCTGAGTGGCAATGGCCAGGGTAGGAATGTCAGTATTAGAGGAGCAGGAGGCTCATCTACAGAATTTTGAGGTTTTTGTGAACCAGATGAACCTGCAATGAGCCTGTCAGCATTATCTGGAATAGGGCCTGTGGCCATTCTTTTTTTGTGTTATTCCTTGCCCTGTTCCCCCCATTCCCATTTGTTTGAGATTAAGACTGCTTTTTTGTTGACAATAGATATTAAATATGAGTCTGAAGATGGACTGGAGAGATAAGAGTGGGCTAAGAATGTAGGTGAAGAGAAAAAAGTTAATTTGGAAAAAAATGGAATGGAAATGACAAGGCTACATTGCCTGCATGTTGTTGAGTAGCTCAGGAGTTGGTCTTGACAGCTGGCTGTGAATCAAATGAAATAAACAAGAATCTAGTTGTGTTGCATTAATATTACTCTTTTAATTATATATGTCCTGAAATATAATTCTCTTTTAAGATTTGTCTTCAAATGGTATTTCATTTGTAAAGTTTTAGTTTGGATTTGGATCTGACATATATTCTGTCTTTTCATTGCTGGCTTTATTAGCTCTGCTTCAATAATTTAGGCTTTTCTGTCAAGATATTGTCCAATAGTTCTATAAAAGATAAGATCAGAAATGATACCTAAGCAGACACAAGGCTCCTGTGCTAATGCAACAGTAGTGTTTTCTTCCTATAACTTAGTTCTCTGCCTTGCTGCTATGTGTGACAACCTCTCCACCTCTCTGCCAAGTAGCTCTCGTGCTTCTTGAAAAAGTGTCTTAAACTCAGGTTGATCAAATGTATTGAAAAATTTTGTTGCAGGTTGGATTAATTTGCTCTTGTAAGTTACCTTCCTAAATGAAAGCATTTGGTCACTATGCTTTTCTAAATTATCAAATTCATGACAGGGGATGGGTACAATAAAATGAAAGGAAACGTTTCAAAGTTTCCTCTGAAGTGTTGCTAAGCTTCCATCAAACTTCCATATTAATTTTGCTGCCTCCACACGTCTTGGCCCAGAGAGTTTGGCACAGATTGAGTTTACATCTTTGATTCACATTTCTGAACACTTGCTTTCTGTACAGAGCACTCTGCTATTCCAGTACAGTACCAAAATCTTCGTTGGCTGTCAGTTTGAAGTAACATCACAGACACAACCTTTTTTTATTGATAGTCATATTGATAGTCACAATTAAGTGTACTTAAAACTATGCTTTTTTAAAGGAAATTTCAAAAGTTCACATTTTACAAGATTAGCTTGTATTTTATATTTCTGAATTTTATAATAAATTAATAGAATTTTGTAATAACATCATAGTGGATTTTTTGGAAAGATGTTTCTTTTTTACCCGGAAAAGAAAGTACATCAAAGAAGCACCTTTCCCATATGTCAGCACCCTCTCAGACTCACAATAAACCTATTATTTAAGCTGTTTGAGTTCTTTTGCTTTTTATGGACTAATTAGTTAAGAGAAAATGGCATTATTTTGGTTGGTGAATTTGGGGTCAGGTCAGGGGATACTAGTCCTTGCCTTGAGATGGAATTGGGAAGCTGATGGTGAGATGCTGATGGTGAGCTCTTCAGTTAAAACTGAGGGGTCCAAAAAATGACAGATGTGTCAAAGGTCCTGGCCTCTTATTCCAAATGAAAAATAGTCCTTGGTTTTTGTCTCCCTGCAAAATCACAGATGTTCCACTGCCTCTTCCCTGAAGCAGGTCTGTTAACTACTTTTACTTATTTCCTAGTGTCCATGTACTTCCTCCTTTGTTGTGAGGAAAAAGAAAAATCCTTATTTTTAACCCTTCTTGTGGCATTGTTTTTCTCTGTTTTCCTACTTTTAAATTCACTTTTATGTGAGCCTGAAAGCTGAGAGCATGGTCCCAAAGTCTTGCTTACAGATGATGAGCATGTCCAACCACTGGGCTTAATATGGAGAGTGTAAGTGTTGAGAAAAAAGGTTGGATGGCATCTTCAAACTTATATGTGAATTCATACATTCAACAGAGATTTAAAAGCAGCCCTTATTATCCTCTTCCTACACAATACTATGTGAGTTTTCTTGCTTGCATGCATATACATAAATATGTTAAAATTTTTGCCAACATGAATAAGCAGAACAGAGGCATGATTGGAATGATTTTGGTGTGCTAATGATTTTTGTGTAGTAAGCACTACATTTAGTGCCTTGTACTCCAAGGGACATTAGGCTGAGTTTTGCAGAGTTCTACAGACTGGTAGAGAAGTAGAGATGTAATATATGCAGTCAGAAATGTGCCTTCCTGGGGAGATGTTATGCTCCATCTTCTGACTCACCTTTAATATCCATTGTCCTTGAATTTCCTTATCTTCAAAACTTTTATCACATCAAAGGTGTTTTGCTTTGGTTTTCTTGGTTTTTTTCTCAATGTGACTGGTAAAATATTCATAGCTGGCAAACCAAAGCAAGTTCTATATCTATGTTTATATCTATATGTAGATATATGTATGTCTATATTATCTATATCTGTATCTATCTATATCATCTATATCTGTAAATATATATTTGAGAAATCATATATGTTCCAAGAGAAATTAATACAATTTAGAAATTTTGTCCTTTATGTATACATGTATATAATGGACATACCTTTATATCCCCTTCTAATTGACAAGGAGATTTTTGACTGAATGACAAATATCTGACTCCCATTTTCTCCCAGAACTGTATAGCTACTTATATTGTGAAAGCAAAGAACCAAAGAAAACTGATGTCTAGGAAACAGTAATATTGTTTGTACTGTTTTGCAGCTAAAAAAAGGTTAGGCTACTATAACACTTGTCTTCAGTATTTTAAGTCAATTTAGACTAGGAAAAATTGTTCTTGTAAAGAAAAAAGTGGTAATTTCATGCCCTCTCTCTAGGAGACCTCGCTGGGTTATAATAGAGCACATCCCTCTGTCCTGGCACAGATTCACCTCATCATAAACTTTAACATCCACTAAGAAAACTGTGTTTTCTGTAAGGAATGCAGCATGAATGACTGTGCCTTCCTTTATAAAGCAGAAACTCTCCATGAAGGGAAAGCTGTCTTTTAGGAAAACCTAAAGATATAAGCACATGTGTTTCATGTAGGCAGCTAAATCATGTGCTTATGTTGTTTTGTGATCCAGAGACACTGATTAAAAACGTGCTGAAGGACCTCGAGGAGCACCAAGTGAATGTGGAGAATCTCAGCTCAGCAGAACTGGATGAAATCGCTGATACCATCGCCACTGCCATTCAAAGTGTTGACGTTCAGGAAGAAACAGAAAAAAATGCTGGAAAAACTAAAGAAGACAAAACAGAAGCACAAATGAAGAAAGGAGATGCTCAAGGAAGGGCAGAGCTTCAGACTGGATTAATGGAGAACAGTGTTAATATACCAGGTATTAATTTTAGAAGTTAAGTACAGCAAAAGACAGCTTCCCTGATTTTCCTCTACTGCTTCACCTTAGTGTTAGACTTCTAAAAATCTATTTTAAAGAAGATAGGAGAGAAAGTTTCTGTATTTCCTGAAAGGCTGTGGTATTTTAGATTGTTGTTTTCTTTTTACAGCAGGTTCTTAATTTACCAAAAAAAATCTGTTTATGAAGACTTGGTCTTCAAGCTTCACAAACAAGATAAACCTACTCACCCAATTATATTGAAATAAGAATTGCTTTATGCTGTGTGGTCTGATTTCCTGTTCTTGAAAATGAGATGTTTAAGCAAAATGATAATGGAAATTATTATATTGCAAGATGTATTTCAAAATATGCAGAGAAAATAAATGTTTTACAGATTATAATTTTTTAGCATGCCCCTTGCAGAAGAAAATCTGTGACAAGTACAGGTACAAACCCATTTGTTCCTTTTCCTTCTTAGGGAAAAAGAAGAGTTATTATGGTTATTTGTTTCTGCCTGCACAGGTTTTCCTGGTGATTCAGATTCAGGAGCCACAGTAATTGCCATTAATGAGTGGCTACCACAGTGGAGCATAAGTTACTGCTCATCCATTTTCTATTTTAGGAATGTTATAATATCTAGTATGCCAGAAATGTATACTGTAAATCCTAAAAAACTATTTTAACTGTTTGTTTTCATGGTGATATACTGAAATCCTTACTAGTTAAGGATATTCTGGTTATTCTGATTGCCAGATTTTGTTGTAGATTAAAAGGAGCAAACTTGAGGATTTATCTTGAATCATGCTGAGAAAGATGAATGGCATTCAGTTCATAAAGCAAAAAGCCAGTGTTATTTGACAGGTTAAGGATGTGACTGAATATTATCACTGTAGTTAGACTGTAACATGATTTTGGTGAATGATATCTATTGAAATATGTCATTTTCTTCCACCAAAATACATATGAGGGAAATATATGTTTTCTTTTCCTTTACTGTAAATGTCCATTCAGCAAGGTATTTTATTATCTTTTATTATTTAAAGAGCCATTTTATTCTGGGTTTTCTCTCAGATA